>JAQFYE010001259.1:0-24382 GCA_034694305.1 Protaphorura glebata | reverse complement strand
TGTTCGTCCTCCTCTTCGTTCTCTACATCGTTGTCGAATTGTTTGCAGATGCGCAATGGAGCACAAAAAAGTAAGGGAAATTTGGAGAAGTGGATTCGCAGTTGATGACTCGATAGGGTCTAGTGTCTGTCTGTCCCCACCGGTTGCATTCTTCAAAACTCTAATTTAATAACTGTTCATTTAAAGCTGTCATGTTAGTTCTTTTAAATGCATGTTCAAATACAATAAGGTGCAGCAAAAAGGACCCAACACTCCAACTTGCCCCATCTGCAAGAATGCGTGGGCAAGGACCACTTGAAATTCCATGCACTCTTGCAGTTGGGGCAAGTTGGGGTGTTCGGTCCTTTTTGCTCCTCTGTATTGTTTTCCGTGCGTTTTGCATTAATTCTGTTCTGTTCCATACGTTTGATAATTTAAACACACATATCGTAAACCAGTGAAATATTAAATGAAAAAATAATATGAAAGTTCTTATAAGTCGTTCAATTCATAGTGATAAGTTAAATCTTCTGCGTACACTCCCAGGAGTTCATATTCATATTGGCCGGTAATGACGTTCGCGGGTGCTAAATGGTTTGAGATTTGCAGCAAGTCAACAAGAAATTCCACCAAGCCACGTAAAATGCTTCAATAGAGCATTTCTTGCATTGAGCCCCTCAATTATTAAATGGATCGTAACGTAGGTAGATCCACATCATGATATTCGAACTGTGTCCGTCTGTCAGCAAGCTGCCGCAATTCTTCTCTGATCGACTTCAAACTTGACGTGCATGACACTTGGACCATAGCTCCAGTCAAGTTCGTTAGCCAGTAAAATCGAACTACTGCTAGGGGAACTCCGCTATTTAAAACTGCTCAACATGCAGCGGCATCTAAAGCGACATAGTCGGAAGCAATATCGATTCTACGATGAGAAACGGTTTTTTGGTTTTGTTGATTGTTTGTAAAACTACATTGACATAAATACCGTAGCAACCGTCGCAGATTCCAGCTCATAAAATTTCTAAACCCACTTTTCAACATGTTCTTGCACAGTGATGGAATAAACTTTTTTCCTTGTGATTTATGTGCTTCATGGTGACATCCGGTTAAGGAAACTTCTTATTGAAAGCCAGTCAATGCGCAGCGGTATATAAATTATGTCAATACAATTTACAATTTCAGTATTCCATAGCGTCACATATTGACAGGTACTTTGCTACCCTCATTTCACTTGATGCTCAAGACTCTTAACTTAATCAACATCCGGTCCATAATAATATCAGACATCATATTTCCTGATATACAACATTTGGTCCGACAGACCATTCCAGAATTTTCATCACAAATAGACAAAATTCTGGATCTAAACCCCGATTCAGGTCATATGACTGCAACCGAATGCCGAGCTGGTAGGATTAACTCAGAAACTCTATTTCTGTTGTCCAATCGATTCGAACGGCTACGAAAGTACGAACTAGTACAATTTGGTATAACAGAAAACACAATCTAAAAATTAATCGAAATGGTCTACCTCTGTCGCCTCTCCTCTTTTTCTCTCTCTTCCCTCCTTCTCTTTATCTCTCTTTCCTCCCACTTTTCTCTAACTCTTCTCTGTCTCTTCTCCCGCTCTTCTTTCACGAATCTCTTCACTCTACTCCTTCTGGAATCTATCTTCTATACTCTTTCTCCAATCTCTCTTCACTCTCTTCTCTCTCTCTTCTCATAGTACGATCCACATTCTCAGGTAGCGCTTGCGTGGTTTATTTGTGTAGTCAACTCGTCGTTGATTGCGCCTGAGCAAAATATATGGCCAGTTAAATTTGAACGATTGAGCAGACTGATTCTGAATAACACCTTTAAAAAATATGTGATTTTATATTCCTCGGTCACATGATAACCTGATTTTTCTGTATTTGCAGCTCAGACTGGATGAGTTTATTGTACGTTGGCGATCTCTGTTGAGCGGTTTATCGCTGTGCACTACCCGTTAAGGGCAAGAATTTTATGCACGAGACGAAGGTCAACCATCTTCATCCTCGTCATCTTTCTGTTCTCAATATTCGGTGGACTGATGCAATATCTGTGTGTCTTTGTATACCCAAATTATATACGACCTTTTCTTTTGTTATCGCTTGGACTGCGTTTCATGTCTTCATTCCATTACCAGTAATCACAGCGTTGAATATGGCAATATTCTTCAAGGTGATTATTTTACTTATAATGATGTGATTTTTCTACAATCTAGTGAGAACTAATTCGTAATATTTAATATTGTTTATTACTGAATATTTTACAGATAAGAGCCGCTTCGAGGTCAAGAGCTGCGATGACTTCCTCTGAACGAGATGACGCATCAGTCGTTCGAATGCTCCTTTGTGTCGTCTTGGTGTTTGGAATTTGTTACACCCCTCTAACTGTAATTTCTATATTACTTGTTATTTGGAAGGAATTTTCAATTGACGATCAATTGTTCATCACGTTGGATAAAATCTCCGAAGTGGGATTTTCACTGAATTCCGAGATCAATTTTTTTATTTATATCTTGGTGGGTCGAACATTTCGTCGTGTCTTCTGTGATGTGTTCAAATGTAGGTCTCGACAAACAAATTTATCTGCAACTCTCACGACAATCAGTCGTGAGAGCGTCACGTCACGTCTCTCCCAATAAATGAAGATTTCTGTTTACAGAAATTTCAAATATCTTGATCCTTGCAAAGTCAACTTGGCTAAAAAATTATGGAATTTTGTATCATAAATAGCTAGAAATAGGTAGAAACTCTGGAATACTCATTTACACAAATCGGACTTCAGTGCGATAATGCACTACCAGACAAGAAGGACTTACTAATTAATTAAATACTGTACAAGATGCAAGGATTTTTTCAAATTTTTCTGCGAATCATCTAATGGCCGCCCTTGAACATTGACGTGAAATGAAAAATGCCAGAAACAGCGTGCGTCCTAACCTCCTAACACACGATTTCTATTTTTTTCAAGGAGTTCTTTTTATCAAATTTTGTGAAGATAGCCAAAGCCAAAACAAAAGTACTTCATCTGTAGAAACGAATTTTGACGAAAACCCACTCAGGCGATGCCAATGCATTAAGAAAATTGGATGTCGAATCTAGGTCCAGGTAGGCATTTGATGGCTCTCCCTTGTGAGAGTGCATTGAGCGACTTGCAAACTTTCAAGAAAAATTATTTGGTAGAATTAACGTTTATTTAATAACAATACTACTACATAATTTATTTCTATTAAGAAAAAATTTCGCTTCGATTCAAGGAAATTTGGGTTCAAATTTTAAAAATCATTGGGAAGTGTTGAAATACAGTCTTTACAAAAACCAGTGTAAACGCCATTCCTATTGCATTAAAGTGGTAGTAATGGCTATAATCATCCACTATCAAAGGCGGGTGGGAGCCCGTTCCTAAAAAATTCTGTTGACCGCCACAATCAGATCTCAAGGGTCCCGCGAACGGCCGACGACCGCACGGCACCCTCCGGAGAGTTTTTGGGGTCGAGGGTCGAGAAGAAAACGAGAATTGCGTAATATATGAGCAGTTTTGACGGGATCATATTCATTATATCAATCTGTCGTCAAATCACACAACTTATCTCAAAAATTGTTCAACAAATCTGGAATTGATTATTTGACCTAAGACTAGGCTAATATGCCCCACCTTCGAACTTTTGTGCAAAATATTTCAACATACCAACCACATCGGCTGGGTTGCAACGTATGCATCCGTCGTCTGTTCAAGTCTCCCGTAGCCCCACTCACTATCGAATTCCAAGATGCGGAGGAATACAGACATTTCTATTTCTATTGATTGTTAGCTTAAGGCCATTTATGAGTTAGATTATTCTTTGGTAGGATTTTCAGGTTACATTCGCTGGAAGGGACATTCAATCCCTCAGTTCTGATTTGGATTTCCTCTGGAAAGGAGTTTAAGTTTGTGTTCTCAATTCTCGTTTGGATCTGGTCTGGTCCTGAATTGAATTAAATAATTATTGTACATATATGAGAAATTACTGAAATGAGAATAATTTTGTCCTGGAATAAAAAAGGAATGGTTACTTCCTTACTACTATTGATTGAAGTATTGTGTGTTTTGTCTAAATAATTATTCCAGGCTGGAGTGTGCACTTTATTTAATGAACTAGTAAGGTTGGTTCCTTCGGTTAGAAGTCCAATACAGAAACGGTCAAGAATTTAGTAATTAGGACAACCTACCGGTTCAGGGTACCTCTCGAACTTTTGTCAAATGACCGTACAAATCAACAAGGCACAGTGAGGAATCGATTTGAGACCAAGAATGAACGAGGGGTCAATGAAGCTCAACAAAACTCAATGAGAGACCAACAAAGGACAATACGAAATACCGCGTGGATTGTCAATATCATTAATGCAAATGATATGTACATTCAGATGCATTACCGCAAGGATTCTGCGCTATCCGAATTTGTATACAATTCACTCATTTATTATCATATAGTTTCAACAATGTGATTACTGAAGAAAACAAGATTGAAAAGTGATGAAAATAATTATACAACTCCGTGTGTTTCTGCTAGCCCGTATTAATTCTTGCAACCTGTTTATTTCTAAACTGGTTTTACGCGCCAGCAAATTTCAAGACGAATTCATGGAAAAATTAAGAGGAATGGATTTGGCAGAATTATACATCTTTCTGAGAATTGCGGTCCGCTCTGCAACATTAGGGAAAAATCCTTTCTTAAAATTATTTTATATTATCTAAAAGATGAAATACTTGAAAAGAAAATTCTGTAATTAATAGTTTTTGAGAAATGACGCCATTTTTGTGAGCCACAAAGTGTGGTCTCTTAACCGGTTTCAGTTTCCTTGGAATAAACGAGAATCTATTTCCAAACTGGTTTTACTTAATAAAAAGTCAAAACACTCACTCCAATTGTCGC
This sequence comes from Protaphorura glebata, assembly GCA_034694305.1. Classification (NCBI taxonomy): domain Eukaryota; kingdom Metazoa; phylum Arthropoda; class Collembola; order Poduromorpha; family Onychiuridae; genus Protaphorura; species Protaphorura glebata. Next base: position 19,461 of record JAQFYE010001259.1, on the reverse strand, counting down.
CTTAACATTTGCCAGGCTTTAACACCTTGACATTGCACAATCTTCATCTGTCCGAAAACAGCAGATGCATACACTGACAAGAATTATTTCTTTGTGATATTTTCATTTTGATTTAAAATCATATCATAAACAGACTTCACAAATTAATCGTTTTAGAAATAATACGCAAATTTATTAAAGTTTGACATTATAATTTGGTGCCAAAATATAAGTAAATTTCACTATAATAGGCATTAAAACTAGTATTCTTACACAGATCACGTTAAATACTTAGTTTATTTTAATTTAATCATATACCTACTTAATTCTTTTAATATTATATTCGAAAATAATACAACAAATTGATTAATAATTCCTCAAAATTTAAAATGACGTCTACGGTTGTGCTGGCGTCACTTTACTTGGCATTGTTGGCATTACTTGTCGTCACTCGTGGAATCGCTCGTCCCAGTGACGAAATGGATTCAGGGTACACCGACGCGGAATTAAGCGGATCAGACTCAGGTCAATCTAGTGACGATACGTCTGCCTCATTTTTAAACAGTTTTGGAACTCCACAAACCGAAGAGGATCAGTTATGGTTCGTATGTTATGTAAACTATCATTTTAAAAATATTGTTTTCTAAATTAAAACAATTTTTGAAGTCATTTTGAAAATTTGAAAATTTATTTCACTGGTTTTGACAACATTTCAGGGAAAAGTTGTGTCAACCTGCCTTCCGTTATACACGTTACGATTCCAAAACGAAAAAATGTTATTTGGCCACTGGCGTGAAAGGTCCTTGTCCAAATAATTTGGTTTTTCACTCAGAAGGAAATAATACTCTCTATGGACAATGCGACTGTGATTCAACTAGCAATGACAGGACGCTGATTTATCATCCTCCCACTCAAACGTGTTACTTCATTTTCCAGAAGGTAACTCAAACCAAATCAAATTAAATGAAGGTCATTTTTTATTCAAAAGCTGATGGTGACCCCAAATTTTAAAAATTCGAATCAGCAAATCCTCTTGGAGCTGCTGTGTGTGTGACGCATTCTTGATCCACCCATGTCAAAATTATTTTTATAGTATCACCAGTATACTGACTGGTGAGATAAACAAACAAACATATAGTAGCATTTTAAAGTTATACACAAAAATATATGACAATTCGTGGAATATAATTGTCCATAGGCCATCTGTTCAGACAGTAGATGGCTGACCCTTGACCCTGCAAACGGTCAACCAAAGTGCGAACCGAATCCCTGCTCTCCAGTCAAAGGAAAAGGCCTGGGGAAGAGATCAACAGAGCCGCCGATTGCTGATACCATGGAAGAAGTATTTGTGGATGGAAAATGTGTGAAATTGGGTTCAAAATGTGGAGAAAAGGATCAAAATGGTATTGAGCAAATAATTGGGTTTTCGAAAGGACGATTATTACCACACTGTAAAGCGGATCTTGGCAAGGGTTTTGTTGGGTACGGAATAGCTGCCATCCAGCAGACTTGCGCACCAGGTACTCTTTTGTCTATTTCAGGTAATTGTCAATCACATTGGGTTTGGTAAGCCAGGCAATCAATGTTCAAATTTGTTTATGTACTGTCGAAAATAAATATATTCAATTTGGCAAATCCGTATGCATTTAATAAAATATTATACAAATTATGCTCCAAATTTATAGTATTCGCCGTGCTCACCACATATGATTCGTGTAGATTGGGTAATTTTCCACTTCATATTGAGAAAGCAATTTTAGAAGTTGGTGTAAATTAAGGCCGGAAAAAACCAACGATCATGTTAGACTGAACTCCGAAGGGATAGAACACTCATCATCAAATTGAAATGACTTGCACTATGTACAACGTGTAAAATTGAACGCCGGTGGTCAATAGCATGCCACAAATTTCTTTTATTGAACATATTATAGCAAAATTTCTGCCAAATATACTTTCTGTATGTGCTAGCATGAAATTTGCCCGATTACTCTGTCATTGGACCTGTAATGTTCAAGAGCCGTATGAGTTTAAGCGATAATGGAATTGAATCCTCCTCTTCACCTCAAAAAACTAATAAGGCTAGATTTGTATTGACCCAAGTAATCGCACCGGTTTGTAATCCCGTCCAATTACCAAAAACAACCGTTCGTCTCCCATCAAGAGAACAATACAAACACTTGTTAATGAAATACTCACTGTTACACAGACCGGACGTTCTGGCTCTAATGTCCAAACAATACAAAATATAACACATGTTAGAGACAACTCTCGAAATTAGGAAGAAAATATCAATTATTCCTTCTTGGATAATTTTCCCACAATTTTTAAAATTTTGCTAGGTGACTCGAATGTATTTTACACAGTTAGTTTGTTTACGTCTTTCATTCAGGTCAATAATTTCAGAACAAACTGTTGTCAACATTTGAACCAAAAACTTCCTGGAACACTTGTATGTCCAGTTACCTGGAATTATGATATCAGCCCGGCGTGTTACATTGAAACAAAATAAACAAATACATACAAGGAAACCCGTCTAATATTTCTCATTATATTTCACTACGTATTTGTTTGTTTGTTTTTTGTGTCACATGGCCAGGTGGCCACGTCCGTCTGGTAGATTGGATTTGACATTATGGCATTAGGCATGGCTCAATTACGTCTTCAATTGATGTTGGAAGTAAACACAATAAAAATGCATGGACGAGCGAGCGAGCGAGCGATGGGAGGCAAGGCCAGCACCAAGTCATTTTGCAATTTACTATCATTTTATGAGTCAAATCATAAAAAGTTACTGCCACTACTAACCTTTCTCCTTGGGACGACGAGCCAAGCTAAAATAATGCACGGACAATAGCCAATTACATTACTTTCTCTACCAACTACCATCCTATTATTACCAAGTACCACCAACAACTCAGTTTACTAAACCCTGTCGCACCCCCTTACAATTTACGACAGAAAGTTCAAATTCTATTTCACTTTCGAACTTTGACCTTTTATTATCCAATTCTCCTACGAATATAACGTCGTTTATCAAAAATACGCACAGCGCACATAAATTGACGTTCGTCGAACAATTTTATACCTGGAGGGTGGGTTCCCTTTCATTTTGCATAATGGAGGTACCCCTATTAGTAGGAAAGAACAAATTGGCTTTACACGGTGATCCTAAAAGATCGAGTACACCTTGATTTTTTTGTGAGGCGAAAGTTCACGGTTGACCTATCTATTTATTACGAAGGTTCAAATTTTAGATTTTTTTTACAAGTGATGAAATGAAAATTAAATTTTAAAAATGTGACCCCTTGCCCCCCCCCCCCCCAATACTATTTTGAATACGCCGTTAGATTACGCCTTTGCCTGGTGCCATCAACACGAGTTCCGTCCATTCTGTCACACGAATTGCACAAATAGAACCTTATGACATCCTTAGATTCACTTAATGTTCGACCCCACGACAGTTCACTTAACGCAGTGGCCATGACAACGACGGTCACTGATACCACACAGGGTAATTTGACAACGATCTCTTATTAGGTAAGCCTATGCTGCAAAATTCGCAAAACTTCGCAGCTGTGGGACTTCACTGAATTTAAAAAAACTGTTTCATTTTTTTGGACAGTATGAGCTTACCTAATACTAAAGTCGTCAAATTGTCTTGACCGCACAAAGAAACTTAGAAACTTTACATTTTTCTTGGTTACCTCATTAAATTAGCAGAGGAATGTGTTTGCACGTAACGTATTATGTAATGTCATGTAATGAAGACACCATCGCATCCATCCATCCGTGCATTTTTAATGGGGTAGTTTTAGAAGTATTTTTTTTTGGCTCTAGTTGACCTATTCGATTTAAGTGTCGTTGGAGACGCAGACGTTGTCATGAAAACGGAAGCAGTAGCAGTAGCAGTACGTATGTGGATGTGGATGTCATCCAAATGAGGATGTCAAGTGCAGGGCATGGTCCGTGGGTGATTTGGACGACTGAAGAAAAATACCCAGGAGGTTGTTAGATTCCGTGTACCATAGTCAGGAGTTGTACGCGTGAAACATCAAAGAAAACTCACAAAATGCCACCACTTTTCTCTCACAATCACTTTCACTCAACTTTTTTCCTTTTTCCTTTTCTTATGCTTTGAAACAAAAAGAACGGATTCGGACGTGATATTAATACAAATAATATATAAAATACCTAGGATGTCTCCATTTTACTTTTTACCAAGAATATTATTTTAAATTCCGTCTAATATGCACATCCCAAATCCCAACATTAATAACAAAATGCAGAATGGAGATTTTGGCATGCATTTTAACCCATGGTTTTTCAATTTTCGACTTTCCCAGTAACATTTTTGACCAACGGATACTTCATTTGTACGAACCAATTTTAGCTTTTTTATGTCCGGGTATTTCCGAATACATAGACGCACAATTGTTTGTTGATTTCTTGGCGTGGGGTGGTTACAAAGATCTATGTCACAGCCAAGCTAAAATTGCTGCAATAATTAATTTTTCAGCTTAAACAGAACGTATTGTAATCCAATAATTATTTTTATAATTTGGGTCACTCCAAAATCAGCAGCAAGCAAAATTGTACTCAGATTGCAATGCATTCGTTGTTGAACCAACAAAATAAGTGCTGAGAAAATCGCTCCACTGTAACATAAATTTTTGTACACCACGCTAAAAAATTAGCAAACATTTTAACACACACCTGAGTCTTTTCGGAAACACCCTGTAGTTGAACGATAGACTTCGAATTACAATACATGACACTTGACACCGATATGTCCAGTTAAGTCCATATTTAAAAACATGGCATTAGATTTTGTACATATGACAGCCGTAACATGATTAAACATTGTAAATTGACATTAAACATGCAAATACTCTTGTAACGGGTGTGACAAGTTCACGATCTGAATATTTTTTATCTTTGAATGTGTAATGAAGGTCAGGCAATGATATAATAATTAGCTTTTAGTGTACCTTACTTCTCAAGTTGGAAACGAGATAAATGCACCTGACTTTTAGCGTTTTAGTTCACTTCATTTTCAGTCGAGCTGAGTCGTCGTTCTCCTTTCAGAGTCATGAGAATTGTTCAGTATATAAAGAAGTAAATAAATAATTGAACACCATTACACGGGGAATATTACGTTGGTCTTATTCCGCCCCAATCATACAATGGCAATCTTCTCTTCGTCTCAAATCACCCATCCAACCACACCTAAAGAAAACATACAGGTTTAAAACTGACACAGATAGGTTCATTCCTATTATGATCCTTCACTCAGTGAAACTCTCTGGCGTTCTGTGAATTAAACACCCAACATGCTGTGAAACACCCTAACGCATAAGCACACACCCTGAGAGATTACCATATACAAGATTTGATAACCGGCCCCTATAATTTGAAGGTCATAAAATTCGCAGACCTTGGCCAGGATTTGCATGGCAATGATAATATAATATTAGATGTGTAAATATCAGCCTAGGACTTGTTTTGCATTTTTGAAAACCTGTTATTGCATTAATTTGTTTTGTCAATCCCTCAGTCACCTGTATTTACAAATAAATTGTTTTTCTGTCATATTTTTATGGCATGGGTCCTTGTTTTAGCATTGCACCTATTCAATAATGTATAAGTAGTGGTGCAGGGTTAGCACAAGGAGGTACGCCAAATAGGTAGGGAGAATAGGGGTACCCTACTACCCTATAACATTAATACATTCGCGAATTGGACAAATGATGGCTCGTTTTTTATCGTTGAATTAATTTATTTATCTACCGCTATTGGTATACATAAGCAAATTGAGTGTTTCCTGCATATTTTTAGAACGTCACGTTGACACGCAAGAGTTGTTTAGTAGTTTTTCCAATGAAATATGCAAATTCGTCAATGCTGGCGGTACAAGGAAAATTATGGTTGAATTAACATCCTTGCTACATTTTGCTACATTTATGCTGCATTTTTATTTTCTGCATGCTTATGCCTGCAGTCTGCAGTCTGCGTACGTATTGCTATTCATATGTATTCTGATATAAAAAGTACGTATGTAACTCAATTCCAGCAAACTCCAGAGTCAGGCACAGAAGTTTGAGGAAGGAAAGGAAAAGTTGTATCTGTTAAAGTTAGTTCTCGGAAATTAAATCTAGACATGGAAATTTCATTCCAAAAAAAATGTCAAGTTCTGAAATATATTCTTCTCATAATATTTATTTCGTATTTGATAGTCGGCGAGAGTGAAGGAGCGGGTGTTACTGGTAAGGTCTTTGTAAAAAGTTTTCTTTAAATTTTTAAATTTTTGAACCCTAACTTTTCGGGTATTTTTTTTTAAATTAATTGACAATTGAAAATTTTTGTACATAGACGGAGGATGCAGTAAATCTCCACTGGGTGGGAAAGGAAGATCCAAACGTGGATGTCTTGCATTTTTTGATGAATGGTTTTACAGTTCAACCACAAATCAATGTTACAATCAAGGGTACAGTGGTTGTAATTCCGTTGGAGGTTTCAAGTCTCAAGAAGATTGTGAGACAAAATGTGTTCGCAGCTTGTAATTTAATTAGTAATTTGATTTGAAAATATTCTAATAAATATTACATACCAAAATTTCTAATTAATTCACACGATTTGTCCATATTTATTGTAACCTCCATCTCGGTCTGTATAGATAAATGTTAACCAAGTGATTGTGGAACACCCTGTATGAACCAAAAATTATGGAACACCCTGTACACATATTTTCATGATAAATTGAGATTCCAATTCCAAGCATGTGTTTCAGCACCTGCTCCGTATAATTTTGCCGAGGTTTTAATATCTAGGCCATGGCGATGATTTAAAATACAACAGGCACAGGCGGATAGGTAAGGTAGGCTAATCTGCCCCATGTTGGTATGATTGGGTAAATTAACGCATCTGAAGTGGGGTAAATTAGCCTACCATGATTTGTTTTGTTTTTCTTGTTAGTCCTTGGGATTAAATCAACACATTTTATCAATGCCATTGCCGTGGTACCTGTATCACATAATCTAATATTAATTACGATGAGGGCAATCATTTTTTAACCTTGTAATCCATCCATTCATGGAACAATTTCAATGCAATGCCATAGGGGTGGAATTCTTGGCAACACTTTATTATTGTATTTCTACTCCGACAATTCATGTCAATTTTTGTAAAAGCTCGTACGCACAAATAAATTATACGTACATTTTTCATACCTCCTGAAAATCCAAACAGACATGGCAAATTTTGCTACCGTTTCACATATTTTTCTTATATTATTTATTTTCCACCTGATCACCAACGAGATTCACGGAGCTAATGGCAAGTTTTCCTGTTAAAAATTGAAGAAAAAATAAACATACGAATTTTTGATTTTTTTTTGCCTTTTTTATTGGTTTTCGCTTGTGTGAATACTTTGACATTTTTTTAATTGCCATCTTTTATTCTACTAATTCTACAGATCAATGCAGTATCGTCCCACCCAATAGTAGTGGAACTAGCTCGACACAATGTGGATACTTGCCTTATTTTGTGGAATGGTTTTACAATCCAGCATCCGAAAATTGTTTTAAGAGCGGGTACAGCAGATGTCGGTCCGTCGGTGGATTCCAGTCACAACAAGAATGTTTTATAAATTGTGTGCCCAAAGCTATGTTCAAAAAATATGTACGAATTAATATAAATTTTGACTAAAACCAATCATGAGCATTTGGCATGATTGTCTTACATTTCAGACACCATTTTATTCACAATTTATATGTACAACTAGAAGTAAGCAGATATAATAATATATGGGTAGTAACGAAAGGTTGGCTAATTTGTTCAAACTTGGTGAAGTTTTTCTGCCAAATAGCCCCATACAAAATTTTAGGGCGTACCCTCATGGTCACATGCTCACGTAAATAATTGGTATGGGAATCGGCAATCATCAGACTTGGGTGAATTACTTTAAAAATGTAATTAATTACAAATTGCAAATTACACCCTCATTTCTGACTGTAATTAATTATAATTAAAAATATATGGAGAAATTTTGAAAGTAATTAACTACAATTACAATTACCTCGAGAAAATTGAAAATTAATTAATTTCAATTACAATTACGCAATTGTAATTGAAAATGCAATTACAATTACAAATTACAATTCAAATTACTTTCGCAAAATGCTGATTTTATGTGTGCTAACAACAAAGTTACATCTTTGTATTTGATGGTCAAAATTTTAACTAATTGCAAAAGTAATTGAGAAAAATATAAATTGAGTTACAAATTACAATTACAATTACACACAATTTCTAATGTATTTAATTACAATTACAAATTAGAGCTGGGATTCTGAAAGTAATTAATTACAATTACGATTACGTAATTGTAATTGTATTTTGTAATTGAAATTATAATTACCAATGTAATTGACCCAAGTCTGGCAGTCATACAGCAAAGTAGGGCATATTAGCCGAGTTTACCCTACTAATAAATCGTTAAAGCTAAAGCTAAAGCTCCTCAGGGATTACGGAGTGACTAGTAAAAAGTAATGTTGGAAAATAAACAGTGATAATCGAATTGGAAATGCGGATGGATTTAAATAAATTTGTTTTTGATGTTTATTTACAAAGATTTGAAATTAAATTCATGGCTGTGCTGTGGACGAGGATGAGGAGGAAAAGAGATTTGTGAGTTTGGAAGATTAAATGATCAAAGGATTAGATGATGATTATTATTTGAACCCTTCCTTCTCCTCTTCCTCACAAGTCAAACAAACGATTAAAACGAGGTTTGTGAAATTGGAGCAGTAGTGCTCGTGGGAACTAATAATGGACTCTGTCTGCAATTTCATTTTATTTCCCCAAGGTATTCTCCTCTGCATCAAAAAAACCAAAGTCAGGACAAAATGTTATTCACTTATTCAAAAACTCAGGGCACAGAGGAATCAGCTTACTGAGTGTACCAAAAATAACACACACTTTTTTAGTTGAGCTTACGGGTAGTAAGGTGTACTACGTAGTTGTCAATTTATTTTGAACTACCCTGTATGAAAATCTTAGACTAGTATGTAAACATTTCTCAAGTTGTAAAGAAAGTCAGAGTCAGAGTCGGATCTCGTCGTCTTCCTTGTTCTTTGTGGTTGGAAGAAATTAATTCTCTAGAGTAAATAGCCCGACTAGGAAAGTTGTGTAGACATTTGGGGGGTTGGGTGGGTCAAAGTATGGTTTTGGTTAAAGAAAGTGACTCCAGGCATATTTGACTATAAAATGTAAAGGATGAACTCACTTTAGAAACGAAATGAGACATAATCCCAACGAAAACACAGAAACTTGTGTGTGAAATTTATTAGACATCTTAGGACTCCAAAACTAACGCTATGGGTCGATATGATCTGCTATGCATACATGCAGAGAATGTTTATCATAATTACAAGCCAAAATATTTGACAACTTTTCTTTTAGGTAAGGTCATACTGTTCAAACAGAATTACAGGTCAGAATCTTTAAGTAATCGATTACATTTGTAATTACATCATTGTAATCGGAATTTCTAAAGTAATCAATTACATTTGCAATCACATCATTTTGACCGGAATTTTTATAGTAATTGATAACATTTGTAATTACATCGTTGTAATCTGAATTTCTCAAGAAATCGACTACATTTGCGATTACTTCATTGTAATCGGAATTTCTAAAGCAACCAATTACATTTCTAATTACATCATTGTAATCAGAATTTCTAAAGTAATCAATTACATTCCTAATTAATCATTGTAAGGTAATCGGTTACATTCGCAACTACGTAATTGTAATCGGAATTTCTAAACCAACTGAATACATTATTGTAATATGAATTTCTAAAGTAATGGATTACATTTGACACTATATCATTTTACTCGGAATTTCTAAAGTAATCAAGATTTGAGGATATTTGGCAGTTTCGACTTATTTTATTTACAAATATGACGGATTGGTGAAGATTCTTGAGTGAAGTAATAAAATGTGAGTAAAATTCACAATTGGAGATGAGAATTTAATATTCCAGTAGGAGCAGGACTGGATTTGAAATCACCTTGGTTTGTCACTCAAGAACCACTCGTGGAGAAAGCACAACTATTCACATGCAAAATATGCACTTGTGCTACTTTCTCCACAATAAAAGAAACAAAGCTTTAAGCTTTAAACCCAATTCATTTGAATTGAACTCCAAGAGTTTTCTTGTAGTCTTCCATTGCATAGCGTGTGTATGTCACACTCTCAAACATAAAAGATTTAGAGTATTCATCCATAAAAATGCAAATGTGGACACAGAAGGTGAAGTTGAAGGAATTTATTTTTTATTCAAGTGTAAAAATGAGAAACTATTTGTCCTCCTTCCTTACATAATGGAACGTACGAAGAAAGTGGTTCTTATTTACTTTCATCGTAGAGACAAAAAATAATTTGACAACTTCACTACTAGATAAGCGCATGTTACCCAAATAAAAAAAGGGTGCAAATTTTTGGCCAGACCACCCGATCCAAAATTAGCCAAATTTACCCTTTGCCATTCTTACTTTGACCTTTTAATATTTACACAAAATCTTAGACGCTTGAAGCGAATCCACGCACGCAAGCCAAACATTTCTACGTGGATTAAGATGTCTTCCCGTCCTGGAGTGCGTGAGTGCCGTGCCGTACTGAACGAGCACGTGACTTAAATTAATTAACTCTGAAGTGTTTACATTTTACGCGATTAGAGTACTCGACATGGACTTAAAATACTCAAGTCTTACAGACCCTTCATTAATTCTTAATTACGTACAGGGTGGGTCAAAATATACGCTCCAGTAGCTCAAGTTCACGTTACAGACAATATTTGTTGGTAAATAATAAAATCAATTATTTTTGATATTATCTTGAACCCGATGTCAATTATCTCTGACCACCATTTCAAATTCTTACTTTAACAGATTCACGAATTCTTGGCTCAAACAATATCAGCGAGGTGATGTTTGTCTTCAAAAATTACTCCAGAGGCCTCATGAGTCCAGGGTACTAAACCGTGATATCCGAGGACAAATTGTAATACCAAAATCCAGCTGTACAAGGAAATGGGAAGTGCGTAGACTAAGAATTGGAGCTGCGTTCACTACGATGTCCAAAAAGATTAGATTCTTCTTTGAAGCAGCAAAGTTTATGAACCACCCTGTACATGTACAGGATTGTACGTACGTCGCAGACACCAATTAATTGGCACGGACACGGATTTTGGAATTTTCCTGGGGCAAACGCTTGAGCACGTTCCTTCTCACGTCAATTTGGATGAATGTCATTTTCCGTTACGGCGATTACGATGAGTTTCGCTAGCTAACTACCAACCAGCTAACTTTCAGAGTCTCAGTCTATTCTCTTCTAGAATCTATAATCCATGTTGACATGAAACTGGGACTACGCACTTTGTATATTATCATCTCATCAAGCAAATTTTCCAGGACAACAAACAATATTAGAGTAGAATGAAGCATTCTATTTCTAACGTACGAGAGGATGACGGAGTTTATAATGACATTAATTAATTAATATCAATTTTAAACACAGCTTTCCGCTCTCAACGTCATAAACTTTCGATGACGCATAAATATACGTAGTAAATTGTCTCATGCTAATAAATATTGACGGAATTACCTACATTTAAATGTAAATCAGCCTAGAAATATTAATATTCGACATAAAAATTAAAAAACAAATCCAAGAAAACTTGACAACTTACTTTCGTAGCGGGTAAGCTCATACTGCACAAAATACAAAAATGAGGCACTTGTTTTTAATATTTTTTATTATATTTTAAGAATTGAACCGATTTCGACAATCTACTTAGTGATGCATTTCTTGTTACACTCCACTTCGGTCTGAAATCCATCCCCTGATTGACAACCGCTGTAACCCTTCAGGAAACAAGTGTTGGACTCCGCATTGTAAAACCATTCCTGGAAATACGCCATGCAAATACCACGTGGCCCAGGAGAAGGACTGCATTGATCTGAGAAATAGTAATTAATGTGGATTAAACCAAATATAGGCTAATTTGCCCATTTCTGGAGGAATTCTTTGCAATTTACTAGAATGGGGCTAATTAGCCTACCTTACCCTAATATTCTGAAGTAAATAATTCCGTAACGTACCAACGTCGGATCCATGACTCGCTCCAATTATAAGAAAGAAACAAATTGAAGCAAGACTGATTTTCAGAAAACTCTGTGTGTGTTGTGTGACAAGAATTTCCATTTTTACTTGTGTGAATTTCTAAAAAAATATCGGAGTGATGTTTTCTGAGTGACTCTAACTATTACTGATTTTATTTCTTGATCGTTTTCTTTTTATACACATGCATGCATTGGTTTAATATTCACATAAGAGGCAAGTGTGGTCAATTAATGAGAAATCGACAATTACTAATTGAATAGTGGTAGAGCTGAAGTACAATAACAAAGTCAATGAAAAATTGCAATTTAGACTACTTAACCGTTAATTGCTCATATCTTCAATGCAATTCTTGATTTAAATTGAGTTATATTGTAGTAGATTGAATAATCCATCGAGCTTATGTGTGCCATCATCGTAAATTAACAATTAAAATATCATAAAAGCTTTTTTCTAATTGCATTTTATGCGTCAAGACATGAAAACTAAAAAATATATTAATAGAAATACGACGGCCGTTCAATATATTTTGTCGTTTACCTATTAGCACCTATTGTTGCAACACCGGAGGCATTATTGAGTCATTCATAATACGATTAGAAAGTTCTGTTCCGAATTTGAAGGAATTTAATAGTCGAACGACAAAATATATTGAACAGCCCTTGTATGAGAACAAATCAAAATTAATAATCCGGGTCTTGCACTTATGGAACACCCAAAATGTTTTGATTTGTTTGTCATGTTTTGATTGCGTTTTGCTTTTTAGACAGACAGCTTGTTTTCAAATTACTGGCAACATATTAAAAGATGAATAGTCAAGACTCTCTCCTCCGTCAGCGTCAGTATGGAGGATACGTGAGAGTCCAATTGATTATATTTATTCCACGTAGTGATAAGATAGAAGTGGTCATTAGAGACAAGTGGAATAAATTAAATCCAGTGTTTACATGGCCAGAAGCAGGAACAAGCTGATAGTGATGCTGACACTAATGCTAATCCCCGTAAGTTTAATTAAAAACACGATCGTCCTTCCTTTTCCGCTTACGTGTTTAAATGTCATGTAGAAAGTCGCGTACCGTACGTGCGTGTATAATGTGTGTGCGATGCTGAAATCAAAGTCATTTCCTACGGCGTGGTTGCTCCCAAATGGTCACTCCGCCTTCCAGAATCAGCTATATGTACGTACATTGTACTTTATCCAGTATTTCCAATTTAATTTATTTGATGACAACTTCCTTCTCAATCCGTGAAAATGATTGTCTCAATGAAAATTGTGTCCTCATCCACTACTCAAAACTTGATTTTTTAAATGAACATTGACATTTTTGAAAAAAAAAGTGTTAAGTCTAAGAAAATAATATCAATTTAATTGGTTTCTGCGAAAACATACATTCAAATATGCAAAGTTGTGAGGTTTTCCATATTCTTAATTAATTATTCCTAACATTTCAACGGCTTTCTGACAATTATATCCGAATTTCTGACAAAAACAATTATTTTTGGATTCTTGCAAAAAAAAAATTTGGTCTTGAGATAAGTTATTGCGAAAAGTTACACGGAATATCCCATGGTAAAATCTTGAGAACAAAGACAAAAGAAAAAAGAATCGTGTAAAGAGAGGTATCTTTACACTATTTATTTTCTTCAAAAATTTTGATATTGTTTTAAAAATTGAATTTTGAGTATTGGGTGGAGTTCCTTCCCTGCTGTCAACGTCAATTGGAAACCGACCCACTCTCTACGCAAGATTAGATAAACCGGAGGTTTTCTTTAATGATAAAAGCATTTCGGTTGTAATTGTGTCGCATTGCGCACCGTCAGCACCTGTGATTCAAAATGAATTAGCTTGTACATGAAACGACATTGACCGTAGAATAAGGACTGGTATTTTTGCGTAGAGGTTGTGTAGTTTTCCAGATATAATGGAGTCCGGCCGCCTACTTTCCCCGCTTTCTCCATGGAGAAAGTAAAGAAAGTTAATTCTGAAGAATTTGACCTGAAAGAAGAAGCCACCTCTCTAAAGTGACTGACCTGGAGACCCTAGCGTTGAATTAAAGTTTTACGGTAGACAGACAAATTTTGATACGAGGCTAGGGCAGTGTAAACCAAATACAAATAGAAATGTTCTGGTTCTTGTTTGTACAATAAATTCTGTGGTTTTGCTCCTGTAACATGGTGGAGTTAGCCCAGGATGATATTAAGTAAGAGAAGATGTGAATCCGACATGGGTATCTGTTTGTGGATCAGATGACCCCAGTGAGTGAGTGACTGTCTCGTCCTCCTAGTCCTGTACTGAGTCAACAAAACAAATAGTAGGAAAGATAGTGCAAATGATTTGATGACTACAGTAAACTTAGCCAACTCAAAGTCCGTACTGTATTTTCCGCACTACGGAACAGGAACAGAAACAGAATTCACGACTCTCTTCCGTCCATTCCAATAAGCGGCCTGGAACTTCCAAGACATCTTTCACACCCATATGTGGCAGGAAATAAAATAACTTGACAACGTTTTTCTATTAGGCAAGCTCAAACTGACCAAACCAACAAATATGGTTTATTTTTTATTTATTTTTCAAAACAACACCCTCCAGGTCAATTTTTGATTGGTGAAGCATTTGGAGACAAAAAACTGATTTTTTTTACGTCAAAGAACCCTGGCAGTGAAAAATCGACTTTCTCAAAACCGGTGTAACAAAATTTTCAAAAATTCCATAAAATAATAGCAAAAAAAGCGGATTTTGACAGATTTTTTAAAGAAAATTATTTTGGGCACGTTTTTGTCAAAATACCGTCAAAAAATTCAGTTTTTTGTGCCGATTGTTACTTCAGCGCCGCTTCGCGCAACGGATTTTTAAGCGCAATAGCACCCAAGATTCTCTGCGAAGTGCATATCTCACTTTTTGTCCGATTCCCTCTGATTGAGCTGTCAATGGCGAGGAGTCTTTATCGAACACGTTACCTGATTTGACCTATTGACCTGCGACATAATATTAGATTTGTAAATTTTGCAGATTCTAGACTTGTAGAAATGTGTTGGTCTTGGTCGTCGTCGAGAGCTATTGAATTGAATATGACTAGGAAGCATGACTCCCAATTACAATTAGTATACGACGCGGACGAACTGCTTCCTATCCATGGGTAGAATCGGAATCGGAATGGCAACATAGAATCGTATAGTAGTGAAAATTTCAGGGCGAAAATTTCTGAGATCCATCCAAGTACATGTCCAAACCCACCCAAAAATTAACAGAGCACAGACACAGAGCATGGTAGAGAAAATCAATATTTTGGCGTAACGTACTGTACTACCTGCGACAGAATCAGAGAGATACCCGGGTTCGGGTCCTAGTCAAACTCCAGTCCCAGCTGAACAATGAGCTGGAAAGGAAGTCCAAGCATCCACTACTCCTTCCAACACACAACTCAAACTTGCAGTTTCATATCTTCAATTAATTGCCTTAGTTTTTGCAGCAAAGAACAAGTCAAATCTTGAGAAAAAGTTTTTCGGACCCAAATCTCGAATCAATAGCTGAAATATCCAACAAAGTCTTTCGGACTCAGATCACGAAACAATATCTGAAAAAAAGTAGGCGTCATTCACAGATTTCCACCCGGAAGTTGAAAGTTGGCAAGATTTTGTTAAATTGTCCGAGAAAAAATAAATACGTGTAAGAAATCTCAAATTGGGATCCGCAAGAAGTCCCAAACGGCTTGCCGACTGATTAAAGAGTTCATTTTTCACCGGAATTCTTACAAAAATTGAAGTCGAGAGAAGAAACTGCCAGAACATTTGTAGTAGTAAGAAAATAACAATTTTTTGAGAACACAACATAACACACAACACACAAAGTAAAGCACAAACGGCTTGCCACACACGGGAGAAACAGGAGAGATTAGTCAAAATCGCAAGAATAATCTGGGAAATCTGAAGCACAAACGGCGTGCCGTCCGAAAAAATTGTAGAATTTTAGATTTTAGTGTTAAAATCGGATTTGCAAAAATCAGAGACGTAAAAAATTATAGCGCCGGAAATAACCTGAATTTTTCGTTGTACAAATCACGAAAAAGATACAAACGGCGTTCCAACGCGAAAATAATCTTCTGTTTTTCGTGAAAGTTCAATATTCATACAAGTTAAGTGATCATCCGGAAATTACACATAATATAGAAAACTGGAAACTTTGACTATAGTGGATTCAAAATTTGTGAGGAAGGTCAAAGGTCAAGAAAAATCAGGTCACCAACGAAACCCGTAAGTTCCTTTATTCTCTATCGCACACTCACTTGAAAAGGATTTTCTTAGTACATATTCCAATTAAAAGATTTCTCTTTCTCAAAATAATCCAACTTTCTAAAACCACTCACGAATTTTTATCTTCTTACTAAAATCCGGAAATTCAGTGACACGAACGAGACATCCGAACGGCTTCCTTTTGCTTAATTCCGAATAATTTGTCATTGATTCCCGGATGATTCTTGAATTTATTTCACTATGCGTGGATCTCTAATGGAATTAAAATACGGTTTTTTGAGCTACTTTCTTTCTTTTAAAATTTATAAATCCCACTTGAATTCATTTCTGCAATCGGGGCGTGCAGGTTGGCGGGTATTAGATTTTGTAGCACTAGCACTCTACAGAATAGAATTCAATTCAATTCATCTCACGGGGGGACGTCTGAGTACGTGGCGTGACTTGTGAGACTTTTTGGGGATTTATTACCTCCGTTTGAATTTTTTGCACAATTTCAATGGCTTAAGTAGTTACGGAAAAACTACGCTAGTCCGGTACGCCACGAGTTTGTTCGTTTGTAGGAAAAAGAAAAAATGGACTTTCGGAGTGGAGTCGGAGTGGAGTGTTTAGCTGGGATTAGGTCAGTAATCCACGTACTATCGTACGGACTATGTGGCTATCTTTCCATAGTAGAATGGAAATGTTCACAAATAGTTCGAATTTGTAGATTTTTCGCGCAATTTTTTGTCAATCAATATTCAGCTGTATAATCTACAGAGCCAAAATGTCACCGCATAATTGGTTAGATAATGGAAACATTTCTTGACGAAAATTCAAAACTGCATTTCAATAGCAATCGAGGAATTACAGAGATATCCAATTGTAGTGGAAAGGAGTGGTAGTTAGTTAGTTCAGTTTAAAACCAAACTAAGGATGGATTGCATCGACTGTGAAAAGAGCTTCTCTCGGCTAGATAACCTGAATCGAAACTTTGACACTGTGCATACGCAGGTACATCGATAGATAAATTTGAAAATTTTACGAAATGAGAATTCATTCAATTCCATTCCCGCCAAAAACGTTTTACTCGTAATTCCTCTTAGATTTATTCGTAATTCATTCAAGAGCGACCGGTTTCACTAAGTTGCACTATCAGGCCGATGAATTAACAAGAAATAATTGTTCTAGAATTAGTATTATAGAAAATAATCCTTAAACTTCTAACAAAAATCTTTAGCGAATTGTTTAACTTCAAATCAGTACAAATGGATTACGGTATATTTGAACCATGAATTTAATTAAAATACAAAAATAAAACGAGCGTTTTCCACATTATTGTCTGATTGACGTTGAAAAAACTTAAAATTTGATTAATTCTTTTGACCGTTTGTCTTTGAGTACGACGAGACGTAATTACCAGTTTTCTTCTAAGGTTAAGATTTCAGATAAAGAATGAAGATGAATTTTAAACATAAGTCTATGTCGTTCACAGAAACTCTCTTTGAGGCTTTTGACGTCTGAACACTTTAAATTAGAAATCGTTTGAATTATTCAAAGATTTGAATTCCAAACCACTTGTCAAATTTCTTCTAAAGAACTAGGCCTTTGAATTTTCCTTGATTGCTACTGGGTTATTCACTTATTCAATTTTAGACTGATTGTATAATTTTGGTAGCAATTGCATCAAAGCGGGGAATTATTCGCCCACCTTATATTCTAGGATAAAGTTTTCGTCCTGGTTTTAATGATTGGGTCACGTGCATGTGATGGGATGATTAGAGGTAGAAAGTGCATTAGATTGCATTATGCATATGGATTCCTCAACTACAAATGGGGGTCTCTCAGGAAAGAACGTCAGAACCCCATCAAAAATTCCTTTCTATTACGGTAATGGGTATTTCACCGATTTAACTTCTATCCAGCAGTCAAAATGGATCATGAAATTTGAATAAGGTGTTGGTTCACTGTACAATGTAATGTAGTCCTATGGAGTAGTATGGGAAAGGGAACTCAGTGCAAGGCTTTAGTGTCTTTATTATTAAAGAATACGAACACACACGCTCCGACGCCGCCCGTCAGTTAAATGCCTCATTTTCTATCCCGTAATGTGAAAACTTCCTTTGTACATGACAGACTGTAAAAATAATCGATGAATCAGAATGGCAAACCTAAAATCCACTTTGGCTTTGGGTAAAATGGGCTAATATGCACCACTTTGGAGTAAGTGTGCCACTTTGCCCCATTCCTTAACTGTTTGATCAATTGGCGTCCAATTCGTGTCTCCCGAGGTAAATTTTTAACGGTGTACTGTCAATTTCTTGAAAGAAATGCAATATTCGTTTGAGGAATTAATTTTCTTTAATGTGTCGTTTTAATAAGGTAATGTGTGAACAATCCGACTTTTGAAATATATGTCCTGTCAGATAAAATAGTTACAATTCATCTTGACGAGAACCTTACCATTTCATGGACCGAGCAAGTCGTAAAACTTCAAAAAAACTGTATATGACACTTTTTGTCTAAGAATCGCATATCTTAACCTCAAAAATTAATCCTTCGATGGTAAAGTCATACATACATTATTCAAATTGGTATGAAATCTGTCGCCTAGACATAAACCCCCAACTTTTAAATATGCTGAGCGTATGTATGGCTCGGAGCCCTAATCCCACTACACCTTAACCTAAAGTTTCCTAACTCCCACGCCGTTGCCACAAATTATTTAAAACCGAATAAATTGGTAGCAAGGAAATGCTCAACAGTTCAGGTCACAGCTACACAGCACAGCTACGCAGGGTGCTTCAAAAATAATTAACCACCGGTTACTCGTGGATATTACTGTGGACCTCATATCTATCCTGAGTTGTACGAGGACAAAACTCAGGAATATTACATATTATTAGTCTAATGATGGCTTATTGTCTATTTCTACGAGGGAGGAAGCCAATATTACGATACAGATTCAGAATTCACCTCATTTTGACTAATCCATTATTACTGCACTTTCATCATACTAGTATACGCGATGTCCTTCTCTTTTTAACCGTCATTGGAAAAACCTCCTGG
>JAQFYE010001258.1:0-24388 GCA_034694305.1 Protaphorura glebata | reverse complement strand
GGGCTCCTGTGTGGCTTCAAATTTCTCTTCTGGCTTTACGGGCACGAGCGTTCCAGTTATAATATAGAGTTCAGTGGTTATTGCAATGTGGATCTCACAAGGGAAGCTCACGACATGAAGGTCGCATAAACCGCCATCACTTTTTCACACCGTTTGGGATCCCCCGTCATGAAAACAGTTAAATGTCGCGTGTACAAATGAAGTACCTCTTTTTTTTTACCTATTTATCTTCAAAGATTTGATTATAAAATCCTGATGAAATCCCTTTGAAAAAGGAAATCGTGTGTAGAAATGCATGCTGTTACCGGCGTTTTTCATTTCGCGTCAATGTTGAGATATGTATTAGAGATTATCATTGGATTTTCTCTAATGCTTCAAATGGGCATTGACGCGAAATGAAAAACGCCGGACACAACATGCGTTTTTGCACACGATTTCATTTTTTTCGAAGGGGAAATGGATTTCTTTAATCAAATTTTCGAAGATATGCCCAAAAAAGTACTTCATTTGTACACGCGGCTTATAACCGCTTTTATATCAGGGGATGCCAAGCCAAGTAAGAGTAAGTGTGAAAAAGTGCATGACGGGTCTAGGTGCGACGTGCGACCTTCATGTCTTGAGCTTTCCTTGTCAGCGCGTATGTGGTTGTGGTTAGGTAAAATGCAAGTACGGATGACGATTTGATGCTGTCTCTCTGCCTCGGCCACGAGCCACACTTGGGTATATGCAAATAAACAAATGGACGGACTGAAAAAGGTAATCATCAGACAATGACAGTCCGATGGGATCGCACCCTTTACTGACGTACTGAGGATAGGAACTCCCTGTACATACTCGACTGAATAGAAATACAACTCAGCAAACAAATAGAATTATTTTGTACCAATGAATACATGGTTTATCTTTCACGAGAATGTGAGGAAAATGGTCAGCTTTAATTTAATCTTCTTCCGCCAATCCATAATGAAACAACACTGGTCGAAACGTCTTGAACATACAGGCTGTCCCAAGGGTTTCAAAAATTCATAATATCGAAAATATTGACCAGATTTTCAAAATTTTGTTTTCTAAAAAAAACTTTATCAATAAACATTTATCGATTAGCGAATAGTATTTTCGGTATAACGGCGTAACTTATTTTCCCACTCACAGATCCTAATAACGTAATTGGCATGGGACATTTCGATCCTTGCAAACTGAACACCTGTATGCCGTTCATGTTTTTTTCAAAATTTCAAAAATAATCAAGATTTCAAAATAGCCGTCAAATTCATAAATGATTTTTAACCCGTGCCAGTACGTCTAATTGCACTGCCCTATGCGATCCCCACAGACGCCTACAAAGCTCGGAATTTTTATGATTATGATTATTTATGATTATGATTATATTTTAAATCTTGATTATTTTTGGAATTTTGAAAATGTGAAAAAGACAAGTAAAGAAATATCCAAGATTATTTGATTAATTTTCCTCATAAGGTTGGTCGATAGTCGTTGTTAACGAATTTGTTTTTATTATTTTGCATTTTTGGGTCACCACGATCTCGTCTGGGTTAGGCGAGATCGTGGTGACCCAAAAATGTAGAAATCAACAACTTCGTTGTTGCTAACAGAGGGTATCGACCAACCTTATGAGGAAAGTTAAATAATCTTGGAAGAATCCATAATTAAACACACATTTTTGTGATGAGTAAACTTGAAATGAAAAATGACGGTTTTAGGATTGAACAATGAAAGTGGCTCCCTTGTAAGTGCGGATGACTGGAAGTGATGTGCCTGACTTCCCGCTTGGGGTTCTTAAGACATTATGCATTATCTTCTGCTTACCTTATAAACATCATTAATTTAGTCTCTCTAGTTTTATATATGTACGACTCTAAAGTTACCTTTTCCTGCGCACTTTTGTGAAATCCTTACCACCTGGACCTGGTAGAACAATCCTTAGCTTTCCCCTCCGTCTTACATTACATAACACTGGGAAAGTAAAAGTTTGTGGACTAATTGGATTTGTCAAGCTTTTTGAGGGAGAGACAAACAGCAGGGCGTCCTCAGGACGCACCACTCCAATTTTCCAAGAGACATTCAAAATGATGCTCTTTAAAAGTATGGAGTAAGTCAAGAGGTTTTTTCTCTGACGAATGCAGTCGTATCTCAAAATCTGTTCAGAAATTTGGCAAAGTGTTTCGTCCTCTTCACTGAAGTTGACTTTTAAGGACCGCACGTCAGGTAGTCGAATTTGGAGCCCTTACGCAGGTTCTTGGCAAGAATCGTTTCAGAAAATTAAGTACATAATAAAATACAGCAAAAATTATTTACTAAATGTTTTATCAAAAATTTGAGGCTTTTATTTGGAAAAATGTAAATAAAGTACTCAAAATTGTATTCTTTCGAAAATAGTGGAAGATTGATTCCAGGTGGAAGTTATGTGATGAAATGCATTGGTACTTAATGGGTTCCGATTTTCAATTCCGTTTCCTGAAAGGAAACAAGACACGATACAATAGACTCGCCAAGTTTCCTGTCAGCCGCGCAATAGAGTGGAACACAAACCAATTGGTTTCCTATTGTATCTTTGCATCTTTGTCTCCTATGTCTATGTCTTGCTCTCGATATTTCCAAGAAAGGACTGGATGGAAATCTAGTCTTTCTGCCTTCTCCAGTCTGCAAACAATTCCAGTTGTAATAGTGGCGTCAAACTAAGCCCGGCCTTTGTTTAATATTTACTCTACTTAAAAAGCTTAGATTCCTTTGTATAAAATGCATTCTATTCCCTTGTCCGGAATAAAAGGAACTCCACGATTTCCCACGATTCTTTTCCTTTCGATCCAAAATCAAATAAATTTCAATTTCTCGTATTTCTATTTCTATGCAAATGTCGATGTAAACATTCGAACCATCCTCTCCTTGCTAACTTTGTTAGAAATTTTTACATCTATGTATATTTCGTAAATTTTATGCAACGTTTGGTTAAATTTTAAGTGCAGGAATGTCTTTATGCTTCCAACGAATTACGCCTTAAGTTCACTTGAAGATTAGCAAAAAATTAAAAATTGACTAAAAAATTAAATTACTTTATTAAAAATGATAAAAAAGATTAAAAAAAATTGTTCGCCATAAATGCACATGTAAATTAGCAAGAAATTTAAAATTGTTCAAAATGAAAACGACTCGTGTGCAAATTATCCGGTTTAAACTTGATCTGGTCAATTTTACGCTTGACCTTTTGCATTATTTTTATTTACATACACTGGGTTTCTGATCCTTCTGAGCGAGAATAGTAAGTATTAGTTTTATCTAATCAGGTTGCCAATTTAAATTGTTTGTTTCAACTGCCAACTTTAATAATCACAACGTCAATTTTATGAATGATTTATTCAGAGGCTTTTGTGATTGTGATTTGATCAGGCATTCCACTATTTGGACACATGCACACGGGCTAACACTAATCCCATGAATACAAACAATCGTATCTTATTATCTTCTAATTGAATTTATTTGCTGTCCCTGACTTTACCTTAATCGTCCATGAATTGAATTTGAAGAAGGAATTACGTACTAGAAGTCCGTTAAGTGTATTCAGAATCTTGTTAAGGATGAATTTTATTACCTCTTGTTGGTTTAGAAAGGTTTGGCAATTTCAATTCTCAGGTCTTTTAGTCTCATGCTGTGGGTGTCGTGGGATTAATAAATTTAGCCTCACCTAAACTAATTTCTTGTTTATTTTCTCAGTCAGTTCAGTACAGGTACGAAATTAGTCTTATACAGGTCCCAGAGAAAACTCATAGTTGTTAGATTATATTTTGGTGTAGTTACAAGAAATTATGTTACGGTCAGGTTGGAGTTGTTGATAACTTCTAAGAATTCATTTTGTTTCCGGATCCACGATTATAATCATAGATTATTTCTCTACATTTGGACTATAGTCCAAAAGTATAATATTAATATTTGTATTCGTCATTTCTTAAAAAATATTACCTTTGAAGTTCATTTAGAATTAAAATTCCACAATATTGTGTAGAGCACCTCACAGAGTGCACACTATGTGTGGTGATACATAAAATAAGGTGAGAACGTGAGAAGGTGAGAAGGTGAGATGCGGACAGCCATTTTTTCATTTTTGTTTGTATTATACATAAAATATACAGTGATTTTTGAAGAGGAAAATAAATCACTTTTTCTTCATCTCGGTGCATCCTTCCGGCTAGAAAAGAAAAGGATCTGTAATCTTTGAAATTCCCAAAGGATTCCTAGAATCACGAGGTTAAGTTTACACAGAGAAATTGAGAAAAGTCGGAGTTTAAACTGATTTCTTGCCCTGCTTGGAAAGATCAATTTCCCCCAGGGGCTTCACTATGCCACATGATTAATATTTAATAAAGTTTTGAGTGCTTAGGTTTTAGCCGGAACAGTAATTTCACATCAAACTCAAGTACGTATTTTCCCACATCCTCTATCTCCATTACCTGCCGACGAGGTTTATTATTTATTTACCTCAGCGACATTATAGATTGGCCGTGACCAACATGACCGAAACCAAATATTGATGATATTTCATTCAAATTGGAATATATCACTGATATTTCCCATTAAAATTACGCCTTGTATTTATTTTTAATGTTAGGATTCAATTTCTATATGTATATTTGGAAAATCCAGAATGTTTTCATTTTTTTGGCACTTATCGCGATACCACACTGTCATATAGTAATTTCTACAAGGGAGAAAGCCCTCAACCTTCCTATACAGGTTAAGAATTCAAACCTCCTTCTGACGAATGCATTACTGCACTATCGTCAACTATGCCAATCAAAGGTAATACATGACAGTATAGAGAAGTACTGCATAGGGGAGAATCGAACCCGGTCCCAAAAGATAACAGACAGAACCCCGTACTAGTACACTGTCTTGGCTTGTGATAAAACATCCTATAATTCATTTGAAACATTAGCTCCGCTGAAATAACACATTGAGACTAGAGTTCTGGAAACGACTGAGGACTTGAAATGAAAACCACGACGACTGTTACCAAAATTTGACTTGTACATGCTTAGTAGGACCAACCAACAAATTTTGAGACGAAAATACTAAATGTGTAAATTAAAAGGCCTTTACTGTGACGACCATTAGTCTCTTACTGTACATCAGTTCAAACTCAACTTCCACTTTTGAGTGCGGATATTCGCGGTGAAAGCATTTCATCGTCGTTAACTCAGTCCCTAGAAATTCCATGGAATTCTCTGCCAAAGCCAACACAAATAATAAATGAGCTGTTGGGTTCAGTTGTTACTACGTGGGCAATAATTTGTGTAGTCCTCTACTGTCTACTTCTACTCTACATTCCAACATTTTGCAAATTACGGCTCAGAAAACCTCCCCCACCACACTATTGTTCTCTTCTCTTATTCTATTCCTTTCCTGGGTCAAATCTATTCCATATACAGTGTGGTCCATAATAATTGTGGTCGGAAATAGTCAGATATCAAAAATATGCAGAATGATTCTAATGAAGGTATAGAACTAATTTTAATTTTTGTTCAGAACATTAATTATCCAAAATAATTGGATAAAAGTATTCTCGATGAAGGACCTATTGCCAAAAGACTTGAAGAGAGTGAAAAATCCTGTTAGCATTTAATTTTCGTCTGGAACTTTTCAAGATTGTCCCATTTCGTTTTTAGAAATTCGGGACGTCCAACTACTAAGTGAAGTATGTGTGTATGAGGAGAGGTTAAATTGTGTGCCCTTCGCCCTCGTCAAAGTTTTGAGGGAAATGAGTTAAAAGCCTGGACGGTCTACTTTTACTTGATTTGCATCCTTATTGAGGACATCCTATTTACTGACAACGACTTTCATCATGGCCATGCTGGGTCCTCTTATATCCTATGACGTCTTGACAAACTCGATTACTTATTCGTCCCAGGTTCCTCTTCTCAGACTCTACTCCTTGTTTAATGAGACCCAGAAATTGGAAAACTAAATGCATATTACCTTTAACCTTAGCAATTTTCAAGAGATTCAAATATAGATACATGTTATGGGCAACTTAACTTCGTCTATACGGCTTTTAAGTCCTTTCCACCTAAAATGATCCTAGAAGTGCTCTGTTGGACTAAAAGAAAGGTGTAAGTTACACACTAATGAAAACGCAACTGAAACGAAGGGTAGTCCTCCGGCGTGTCACTGTTGTTTGTAGTTGAAACGAACTGATAATTTTGAAAGAAAACCGCCACTATACTAAAGTTCGAACCGTAGCACAATAAGGACTGTCACAATTTTGGAGCCAGCCGAGTAATCGATTTTTCAAGTCTTCTAATTTTAAATATTTTAAAAATGAAGTAAATTGATACAAACATTCATTACCGTTTACTCCTGAAGCAAGTTACGTACGTGCATAGAGAATGTTTTCAATTTCGAAGTAGGCCGTTGTGTTTGCTTTCACTTATAAGTTGTAGCCCTTGACATCCTGATCAACTTTTATGAAGGTTCTACCCTGAAAAGTTTAACTGCTTAAGACGTAGAAATGCACGGGCGACATACGTTTTTTGAGGACCGTGGCGTATTTATGACGTCAGTAAGTGTGTTGGGCCGCGTATTTCAAGTGGTTATATATGGTCAAATTTCTCATCGTATGACCTTCACAAATGTTGTCCATGAGGTCAATAATGGCTACAGCAGCAAAAATGCGGAAAAACTCAACTGCCTACTTTTGGGCACCGTAAGAGCTGTGGAGTGTTCTTTCCAAATCCGTAATGTTATTGTGAGCTATGTACTGCATTGCATGTGAGGACTGTCTATTACGTATGGAAGCATTTCTAAACGAGTGAGACAATTAAAAACAAATAATCAATATGAGTCAAACAAGGAATTTGCGCTAATGCAGCAGCGTACAAGTCCATGCGGTTAATTAGCTCCGCAAATTTTAAAGTGTGCCGTATTCAATCACCTAACCCAATATTTAGTAAGAAAAATTACCTGCATTCAAGCAAAGGAGGTTGTTGTTAGGTAATCCTATTTGTGGTTGGTCCTATTCTCACATTTATAAATGCATTGCAGATGATAGTTCAGCGCTGGGTAGATTTGTGAACATTATTACTTTCCGAGTTAGTTTTTCCATCATAGCAACGTAAACCCTATCGCGATTTTGCCGATCGTAAGACCCTAGTCTGAACTCATACCAGTGTTTACTGCTCAGTATAAAAAGTATATACTCGCTTTCACTCGATTAAAGAACACCGCTCACACCGTATGGCTAAAATTAGGCGGTTGGATTTGGCTGCATTTTGATATGTTGTGGCCCTTGACCTCCTGAGCAAGTCTTGAAAGGCCTAACCCCGAAAAATCTAGCCATTTGGCCGCTGAAACTACACTGGCCAAATACACTTTGTGAGGTCACAGGAATCCATGACGAATTCATGACGTCACAAAGCGTATTCGGTCAATGTAATACTAGAAGTCAAACGGCCGAACTTTTTGGTGTATGACATTCACAATGCGCAATGGTCAATGGCTACAACATAACTAAAATGGAGCCATATCCAACGGCCTACATTTTGCCGTAAGGACTGTGCGGTGTTCTTTGATTATTTTAAGAATAAACAATTGGAGAATAGTTCATGAATTCTGATATTTTCCACATTGCCGTTAACATGTCTACCTATGTGATCAACCTGCACGCAGACCTGATTTTTATTTTACGACCAACCTTTTTCCTTTCTCGTAAATTAAAATTGGGAATGGGAAATCGGTTTTCGACATCCATATGAAAATGTAATTTGACTATTTGCGTGTATTATCTGGGAAAGTTGAGAAAAGGAAGACGAATGACGCAATTTACTTTACCTAAGAAAAGATAATAGAGCTGGACAGGTCATGGCCTTTTTTGTCCTTCAAAGTCTTGCATTTTTGGATAGTGTAAATACTATTTTTCACTTTTCTTAACAGGAAAACTTCTTTTCATGAAAAAAAAACAGACCGATCCAGTAAATTACCACATCAATTGGACACATTCAAGTTGTTGCCTTATAAAATTTTGGTCCGGCGCTATAAATGTTTGAAACATCCAACCGTCAGAAATGCGAACTTATTTATACTCGTAATGGGAAATCAGATAATAATTGTGCTCGTGATGCGTAAGCAAATTCTATATTCAAGATTAAGGTGCACTTGAAATAGTTTCAGACCAACTTAACTCTGTTACACTTTTAATGAATAAGAAGGACAAATGTGTACCGATAAATAATTTGAAGGATGGAGGACAGAACCTGAGATAAATGGACGCTTGGAATTTATTTGGTCCGTACATGAATGGAATACCTGGGAGTTGATGAATGGGTTTGTGAGTCTAATGGGTCATTAGTCTAATGACGGAGAAAGTCCAGGACTCACAAGGCGGAACAATTACCCGTCTTTCCCCTCCTCCTTGCAAATGAAAATTCCTGCAAGGGAAATCATCAGTGATGTTGAAATTTGAAGGAAACAAGGTCCACGAATTCGACCCGGCAACATTCTTTGACAAAACTCAAATAATTCTATGAAAATTGTAGTTCTTGTGATTTGTGAACGATTGTCGACTAATGATCGTAGATCTGTGGAAGATTGTGAAAGTTACTCCAATTTTTGTAATACGATAATTCAACGGTCAAATCTTTCATAAAATGTTCACGAAACTGCAAATATGTGAGAAATCGGTAATTTCGTACCATATTTATTTTAAAACTTTGGTAATTCGTGAGCGAGTCACTGGAAGTACCCTAAACTTTGTAACCTGATGTTGAAAAGGAAATGTGGCCGATACAATGGTTTTTGGTTTCACCCATGTCTCTGGACACGTTTTTTGATTTTTTGAGATTTCTTCAAAATTTATGAAAAACAGGAAAAAAAATTCTGCTTCTTTTTACTATTTCTTTACTATCAAGCTCTGATGGCCTATTTCTTGGGATCAAAATTGGCAAAATTCATGTGTGTAATCGAAAATGTCATATCCTGGCCTCAATCACACAAACTCACAATATGCGCCGCTTCTTTGTTCATCAATGGTACGCTTATTTATAACAGTCGATTCTGAAATGTTTGCTCAAATAGAAAAAGCAAATATCCATTCCAATGACGCGTGGTTGCTGAAATGCATTTGAATATTAATTGATAATATTTGTTTATAATAATAACCGCAAAGATAGTGCATCGCCAGCCACTTAATAACAACAATGCTTAGTATTAACTGCACTCACAATTCTGTATTAGTCTTGAGTGATAAGGCACGACGAAGGAATAACAGGAGTGCTTAAACTGCAGAAAACTGTAGGAGACGTAGGAAATGCGATAAACTTATGTAGACTAGACGAATTTGGTTTAATATTATGGATGCCATAAAATCTTCAGTTAATTTAAAACGACATTGTTTACTCCCAGACATGGAAAACCGCATGTTGAAGACGAAATGTCTCGGGGTTATTTCCCTTACAGGATTTCCTCATCCGCTTCTCCCTTTTCTGATTATTTTCTCTTCTAGAAAATCTAGGTTGATTTACATAAATAAATCCGCTCAAAAAAGCCCGCTAGCCATGTAATTAGCATATTTTAACGACGGAACCAGTTTCTATCATGGCGGCAAAGAAAATCGTTTGAGCTTGTGGTGCCAAAACAAAGAAACCGATTCCATTCCTTTTTACCCGCAGTCCATTGTTTATTTACAGGGTGGTGCGGAAATTCAAAAAGGAATTCATTTCAGACTTTGGTCTTTCTAACGAGGAATACTACTTAGATATTTAACACAGCCTATCTTATAATTTCCGTTTATCACCAGAAATTTGTGAAACGTTACTATAATTTGTACTCTCAGGTTATTTCAGAACGGCTGCACGATGGCGTCGAGCGGGATTTCCGCGACATTATGTAGCACACTTAAAAAAATAAATGAATTGAACATTTGAATGAAACCGTTCCTAATGTAAAATGGAATATTAAACTGATTTCCGGACACACTAACACTATTGAGAATGGAATGGTGAGGAGGTTGGGTTTGCGTTTCTGAAAGCCATTTCCATGTTAGGTCACAATCTGGTCATAAAAGAAGGACGCACGTCGTAAAGATGAACATTGGACTGGACAAGGGGGTAACAGATTTGCTGAGTGTTCACGATACTAAAATCCTAACATTGGACACTTAAATCTTCTCTTGTAGATTTGGATTGGACTTTGAGCATATGTTTCCGACTACTGTTTTACTAGTCAAGTCCGGAATGGAATTGCGGAATCAAGTTTTTAATTAAAGCCATTCTTGGAGGCTTGTGGACTCCACGGACCACGGAGCATAATGCAGAGCCCAGATATTCCAAATAATTTAACTCTTCTCTGAGTATCGAAGCCTAAGCCTTAAGCCCACTCTAGACAGTTTCCAACTCCTACTTAAGTTCCTGAAAAATTCTACTCTTACCTTTATGTCATGGCTTTGTAGAACTATGTGTAAATAAAGTTAGTCTAAACTTGTTCCAGTCGATCCGAAAAGTTAAAACCAAAATTACAACATTATCGTGTGAAAAGAAATTCCAACAAGTCTAAACTTTTTTTTCGCCACAAATTTGTTTGGCTACCGCTACATTTAGCATTTGGTGAAGTTTTGTAAATTGAACGAAGCAGATAAAAACTTTGAGCTATAATGGCGACAAGGTGCCTGACGAGTTTGAAATTTGTGTCGTATGTTCCTTGGTCATCAAATGTAAACTGTGGCCACCTGTACTTTGTAGGATGTCATTTTCTAGTACAATTTTACTGGAACAACAGCACCAAATTTAATATTCCTTATCAAATATCAGTTTCTTCCATTTTTACCCGGCGAGCGTCATTTACCAATGTAAGGACTCCGTCAAGAAAATTATGTACAGTGTTAATTTGCTACTACAGACAATTTTCTCATAAATCGTAGTAGAACAAAATCATTCAAAATATGGTGATATGAAATAATGGGAGAAATGTTTATAAAAAAAATTCAGAAAATTGTGATTATAAGTAAAATTTGAAGTAATTCCAGGCTCACTCTGGAGAATACGTCATTTGTTAAAAGATTTCGTAATTATATTCTTTATTGATTCAATTTGTCAATGCACATATCCAATGTGCCAATTTTCCAAAGCCTTAAGAAAATTTCAAATTTTGGATATCGACCGATGTTTTGTTCTCAGGTCATGAGAAACTGTCGTATTTAGAATAAATTAGAGTGTCCCGCTCAAAATAGAGAACCTGTTTCGACATTTTAAATCATTCAATGAAAGAATTTAACAAAAAAATCAAAACTATACAGGGGCAGGCACTCTATTTCGGTAAATGTGATAAGTTTAAGTCACTCAAGAAAATTCTTCAAACTTCTCACGATGTGTGACTATGTCATCAATTATTAACGAACCAAGTACTCAATTTAATTTAACCTAGTCAGAATTAGCAGAAAAAAGGATACTCACAGCTTTGAAGATTTAAAGAGAGACGACCCACTTCAAGTCATTCGTCTAAAGACGAAGTACACTTTATGAAGTGGAATTCTGACCAAGATTTCCTTCTGCGTCTAGTCTCGTCAACAATGAATAAATTATTCAAACAAAAGAGTTCACTTCTTCCATCCTCAAACTCATTCTCGACTAATTAATCCACTTCGTACATGGTAGATTTACGTTCAATGCATCATGACGTACAGTTTTCTCTATCTACTTTCTTTTTGACTTTTTAGGAGAAAGTCTCGTCAAAATGAATAAAATCCGCAGACTAGACGAATCGTTCACACACTTTCACTTCTCAGGTTTGTTTTAGGATCAACTGCCCGGGTATTTCTGTCCCCAAATTCTCTCCTACATTTTCGCTACATTTAACTCGTAAGCACATGGTTTTTCTTAAAAATCAGATTTCTAAGGAACACCAAAATTCTTAAAAGTTTACGCTGTCCGTTTTGTGAACTTCCTCAGGAATACGATGATTTCTTGACACGCTTAACTGCGTATCGTAATTTTTTTTTAAAATGATCCGTCAAATATTATGAATTTGTTTTAGAAGTTTGGAGCTGAATATTTTTTCCATTGTTTAACCGGATATTTAAATTTCTTACTCGCAGATTATGATGATTTTTATGTTTAACTGAATATTATAATATTTTTATCTTTCTCGCCTGATGGTATTGTTTTTCTTTGAGTTCCCCATAGAACGCGATCTTTTTTTTATATATGTCAAGGATTGTGATAATTCTTAGATTTTGTCGCAGAATATAATTTATTTTTGAATGTTCAAGCCAATTATTATTTCTAAATTCTTCACCATGGATAAGGTAGTATTTGAATTGGTTTGATCTTTCGTTGATTTTTGCGGAAGGATGGTGTTGGAAAAGAGTTAATAGAGTTACCCGGGTATTTCCTGGAGAAATGAGACTGATAGTCCTCACACTCTCAAGTCGAACTTACGTCTGTTCACTCCGACGAATCTTTCATGTAACTTCGTCAGCCTCTTTCTCTTTATATTTGGAATTCGGGTAAGGTTTGAAAAGTGGGGGAAACCGGTCGGTTGGTTCGGTTTCAGTGAAAGTAAGAGGGGAAAGTGCATTGCGCCGATTTTCTCGAGCATTTTCCTCTTCGCCAAATGTACCAGGGTAGGAAAAGGCAGGATGGGACTTTTGATTACGTAACGCCATGCAATTTTGCAATTCCTTGTATCCAGAAGGCCTAGTCCTACCAATTTAACAGATGAAAGATAAAGAGGACAAATGAAATGTGGAAGGAAATATGTGCACGTACGTTATATTAAACATCTCAAATGTCACTACACCTAAACCACAATGTACATTTTGTACTTATGAGCAGGGCAGTTTATTTTAGAAATTGAATCAAGAAAACTCCGTAATATATTATGACGATTTTTGGAACATGTTTGATAAAATTCCACTGAGTGCTGTGCTATTTTTTATGCAAATATTTTGTGCATGCTGCCAACCACAATTGTTATTACTTTGACTTGATAAAACTTAAACAAGGGAAAGCATTATCTCAATAGCTCCGATTGGGTTCAGAAACATTTTAGTGCCATAAACTCAAGGTTTTCTCTTACGATGTTTTTTATAAAGCACTTTTATGCTGAAAACAAACAGGCAAACTGTATGATCATTCGTATTCAGAATGCATTCATCAACAATTTCTACATCTTCGAATTCTATTTCCAGGACGCGAATATTTGCAAGATTAGCAAAATTCGTCTATTCTAGACTAGTTGGTCAAACAAACACAATGATGAATAGGCAAAACCACTAATGCCAATTTGGATTCCATTGTAAGACCATCAAATATAGAAACCATGTCTCAACAAATATTGATATGAAAACTGAGTGGGTGATCGTTTACGATCTCGTCATCGGTTCTTGTAATTTTAACACTCAGTCAGCCAGACAGATTGTTTACTCTTGATTAGAAATACAGCCCTGTTAGTCAGCCAATTTCCTTTATTATGGTCAAGGATTTCAGCTTGCACTTTTGTTAACCTTCGGACGGTTTTTCCATCAACATAGAGATAACAAGAAAGACAAAGTATTTCTGACAGAAAGCATAACCAATGACGTAAATTGCACAAAACTAGATCCTTTGCTTTCTTATTATAAAAATAGAGGGCACTACTGTTACATGGTGGTTCAGAAAATTAGCTCGTAAGATACACCATTCACTTTCATATTATATTATATTATGTTAGGGTAAGACCTTCAAACTTCACCGTCACAAACAAAACGTCTTGGTACAAATTTTATTCATCTCCAGAAATTTTAGAGACATTCTCACCAATACTCAAGTGCGCGTGTAGCCATTAATTGGCATTCGTCGCTACAAGATAATCACAAACAATTGCGTCTCCTTCCGGATATCTAATTTGAAAAGATATCCCCACTATAAAGAAAATATCTATTTAAAACAGCCTTGCTTCCCGAAGGATCCAATCCACATCACAACAATACGGTGGGGGCTGCCTGTACCATTATGCTAGAAAGGGGTGCCCAATTGTGCGATGACCGCATATAAACTGTTCGCAATGATGTCAAGAAACCAAAACTGAGGTTATCGAACTAGAACCCGCCAAAGCTTGAGCAGCCGTAAAAGGCGTATTTTCTGCTCTTATTTGTAAGTATCTTTCCTCATCCACTAAACTTAAACCTGGGATGGCGTCACGGGCAATAAAATACGAAACTTTGGACATCCTTTCGTACATACATTCGATCATGCTCCTCAAAGTCGTTAAATGTTTTTTTTTAATTCCAGACCTTTTTACACTCCATGACACACGACATTCGTTTGACGACTCTAGGGATTGAGGATAAAGACAAACTTATTGAATAAACCGTTGTGGTAGCACAGTGGTTCAATACTTAGTTGTCCGAAGAATCGTCCACGAATGTATTTTCTACCCGTCTAGCGTTTGTGATAAATCACATATGCTCCAACACGTTAAGTGCACAACTACAAATTTTTGTCATTTGTTATTACGTTTCATCATAAATATCAACCAAAGAACAATTCCCTACTACTAGGGATACAATCCCTAGACCAAACCGAAAGCCATTTAAAATCTAGTAACCGAAATATATGCGATTTCGTGTGATCGTACATAACGGAATGCCAATTTTCTTATGTACATATATAACAACTTCTTGGAATCGGAGGTATATTTAACATTCGGAACTTAAAGCCATTTCGGAAATTATATTTCATGAACACGAACATTTGCGTAGAGTAGTGGCATGACCAATAATATATACCAAGCCACCGTCGCCGTGCCGTCGGAATGAGAGTTTAGGAATTTTGGTAAACCCGAATTTGTGGATTTTACGATGTCATTTATCGCCGATTTCATTTGACTTGGAGGAAGGGAAGGGAAAGTCTTGAGAGAGAGATGAGTTTGGGTCGTAAATGCCGGCGGAATGCTACAAAGTAGACCTCGTTTCTTCGTTAATATCAAATCAATGCTTTTCTAATTAGCCAAACGCCTAACAACCGATTCTGCTCCACTCTTATTTGGAATTTGAGTATTGTGAATGGAAATGGTTTTTACTTTGACCCTAAAGTATATTCAGGGATTACTAAGTCCACCCTAGGGCAAGAATTCTTATGATACTAATGCGGTCAGACATTCCAATTTTAATCCTGACCTGACTTGACCAAAGCAGTAAGTGATATTAGATTCACATGGTCATGTCCAACATACACGAATATTTTGCCAAATAATAACATTCGTATGTACATATTACACTAACCGCGTAAAATCCAAGGAAAATATTTTTGGATACTTCATTAAATTCTTGACGGACGCTCCAAAAATATTTCGAAGGCTGCATTTTGCGTTATTGAGTTTACAGTCACGAAATAAGTGTCAATAGTTTTGCTAACGGAACTAGTCTTCTGAGTTTTCACTTTCTACTACTCTCGGTAACAAAATCCAAAACTAGTATGTACTAAACA
This sequence comes from Protaphorura glebata, assembly GCA_034694305.1. Taxonomy (NCBI): domain Eukaryota; kingdom Metazoa; phylum Arthropoda; class Collembola; order Poduromorpha; family Onychiuridae; genus Protaphorura; species Protaphorura glebata. The sequence goes on along the minus strand of JAQFYE010001258.1, from coordinate 8,921 downwards.
TAATAGTATTATTTTTAATTTAGAATTGTGTTTTGAGTTGAACAATTCCGTCCATTTCTCAACATTCTACGCAGTCCATACATGTCCATGATTAGTGCGTGTTCTAATTTACTTAGGGGGTAACGAACCAATTCGATTAACTTTTAGGACTAAAACCTATAGTCAAGACTCTTTCCCATTGTATTATAGCGTTACATAAGTGTACTGGAAGGTTTACACAATATAATTAATATATCAGGAATGGCATTGCAAAACTTCGACGAACCTCTGCAATTCCAGTTATCCCACTGTGGTTATGACTGCTTCACAAGGGACCGTACTCCGGCGTATAATTCAGATTCATCTAAAACTTCCAGGTTTAGTCAATTGTGCACCGTGACCATATCGTAAATATATGTAAATATATACAGTGTACCTGAACAAGAATTGAATACCTTTCCAAAAAAGTGAACGCAGACACATTCAGCCTATGAGCGTCCCGAACCTTACAAGTCCTATAAGGATGACCTCATTGAGCTGTCTTGTCTTGCCTATTCGGATTCCTCATAAAATTCTAGTAACATAATCCATCCACTGAATTCTAAAATATTGTACCTCACAACAAACAATTCCAATCGCCAATTGCCTTTGACCTACGATAGGTATTAAGGGAAAATATTCCAACTGAATTTTTTTTTAAACCCTGCACCAAGCCATGCTTGCCGTGGGATCGAACCCTTAGCTCTTGAAGTGATATATTTGATCGGACTCACTTTAAATTTCTGATTTGTGGTAATATTTCGAACTCTTCGTACGGAATCTGTAGAGGTTTTTTGATAACATTCCCATTATTTGTGGCCACGACTTTAGCACGATCTGAATTCTGGAACCGAGAAATGTTCCTTGTGACTTAGTTTATATTTCCCCATCCATACAAAAGTGCATGTCGTGTAGTAATTGTCTAATGCGGTTGGATTGTCTCTAAACCACTGTACCACACAAACACAAGTTTGAACATGAGAAATTACATAGAATTCGTACAAAATTACACACACAAGAAGAAAGTAGCATTCAAATAATTGGAATCCATAGCATTATGAGAAATGAAAACAAAAGGAGTCATATGGAAGGAGGAATCAAGGATATCAAACATATGTCCTGCGTGTCATGTATGTCCTAGGTAATGTGAAAATACACTCGTGCAATAATGCCTGGGTTATTTGTACACAACTTACTGTATTTTTATCAATTTTACTCATTCTATGTCGTATTTTAAACGTCCTAATTTTACAGTAAACTCTTTATATGTCGACTTAATAAAATACAAAAATATTGATTTGAAAAGTAACTAGTTAGATAAATGGATGGCCTGAGCAAGTCCGAATGTACAGTTCGATTAAGGGAAGCGTTCGATGCGAATTGTTTCATTGTAGAGACAGTGTTTCCAACAATCCAATGAATTAACCCAAAATTGTTGCTAATCCCATATTTAGAAAATATCAAATTTATTTTCAGAATTTCGCTGCTCTCGATATTTTGACCCAGCCATCTGGACGTACCTCGCAAAATACAATGTAATCTGTACAATCGGTGATGTATTGAAATTTTCCTTACAGCTAACACATAGAAACTTGGTTTTCAAATATAAGAACGGGAATGATTAAAATTCAGAGAATTTGCATGAAAAAGGTATCCAAACGTCGCCTACAACAAATAACATAAATTTATATTACCATATAGTATGGTAGTAGGATTAATGGATATAGTCAATTAGGGAAGGAACTCTGAAATGGTATCGTATCGTAATGTCATGTCAAATCCATCCATCCATCCAAATTGAAAGCTGACTCAATTATCTTATCAAAAACTGAAGAGTTAATTGAAAGTAGTTCGATTGATTAGGTCCAAAACATTCGTCCGTACCTGTTTCTAGACTTGTCCACATACGTAATGTACCGTGGGACAAGTAGAAGTACTCAAATTTGAAACAACAACAACAAGGCTGATGCTCACTCAAACGAAACTCAATATTTTTTAACGGACATGTCATTTACAAATGTAAGAAATTTAAAGACTAATTAAATGAAGACATAACATTAGTTCATCTGGCGTACGTTTCACTTGTGTTAATGTGGATGTTGAAGAGAAAATATCGTGGGACGGTAATTTCTGCCAGGTTTTGTATTATTCTTATGATTATATTGCAACATAAAACCAAAGTTGAACTTAGGCCAGTTTTTCCTTCGGCCGTACAACCATTTGCACAAGTCAGAAAAATCAACAATAAATGAACTTCGTGTTCCGCCATTAAATTTTTTCACTTTAAAAATAACTGTTATGTGTCTGTCCTTCCATAATATACTTAGCGAGGGTTTTTCTCAACTGAACACTTGAATTACTACTAAGGATATCTCTTCCAAGAAAAATGGAAAGCCAAACCATTCTCTACAAGAAAGGATTCAAACAATTGTTTGGCCTGAAACATTGATTGAGTTAAAATTAGTACAATCAAGATTATTATCATTATTTCTAACCAACCTTAAGACCAAACTGGCCACGTTCTATTTTAAAATGCAGGGTTTCGTTCGTGTTCCAAATATGAGGATAAACCCGCGTAATTCGTCAAAATTTTAGAAACGGGAGTTCAAAACTGGATAATTTTGACAGAAACATTTTGAAAACTCGGACTCCGTGAAGAAGGGATGGTCACCCTACTTCAGGAGATTGGATTAATTAGCCTATAGTGTTGGCATCTACTGAATTTGAACTAAATTTACCCCGTGAAAGCACGTAATCTCTGCTTGAACTAAAATTTTTAGCAGTGGATGTACTGGATGAGCTTTTTGGACTTGATCTCTGAACGAATTGAACAATTTCGACCGAAACTACACTTTTAACAACGTCCATTGTGCGTGTTACTAGATTAAGCAAAACAAATGGTGATGCTATTTGTGCTTTCCAAACGGACCTGTGCAAAGCAGCTAAATACATATTTGGTGGGATTGGAGCCAAGTAATTGGAATTGAAAGTTACGTCAGATCAAAGCAATTAATTCGAATTAATTACATTATGTTAATCCATCATTGGCGGAAACAACGAATTAAAACGCAGAGTATAATCTTTAAATAACACTTGAGTTTGATTGATAATTTGACGTAGTCCGAGTAATACGGAATTGAAGGATTATGTCATTTGTCATTGTGGTCAGCATTAATTATCTTCCATGGGCATAATTAGTGGTAACAAATTCAAAGTGAATCAACGTCACGTCATACGTCTGCGATTAAGAATTGCCCAGAATTTAAATGATCAATTGAACTCCAGCGTTCCATGAATTCTAGGCCAAGGTTTATATGTTCCGAAAAGTGACCATGTGAACAAAATCTGGTTGTCCATACTTAAACGTCCACATGCACTCTCAACAGTTAATAGAAAAATACAAGTGTCAACAAAACAAAATTAGTAAAATTGTAAAGGCAAGCGCATTTTAATTTAATGATTTGCTTTTGGGTTGAGTAAAAAATGAATATGCGTGAGCATTATTCGTACAGGGTGAACCAGAAAAATGCCTGATATAACAAAATCGGCTCAGTTCCGCTCGTTACGCGATCTTCAAAGTGTTTGGAGTCTACTACCGCTGGAATTACGTTCAGCTAACAAAAACTAAGATATACAATTCAATGATATTCTTCACCTTGGGAAAGTACACACAATTTGAAATAATATTTTATATTCTCAAATATTTCTGGCACTGCAATTTCTGAAAGCGCATTTTTCTGGTTCACGCTGTAAATATTTATTATATCGATACAGGATGTTAGTTCGAAACATTTGGGCTCATTACACATCGCACTCCGCATCCCGTCCGCGTCCCCGGTTTAACTCAGACCAGTCAAATAAATAAACAACGTAAAAAATGAAACACGACCACTAGCATGAACTTTGATTATGATTTCCTTCATGTTATTACAAACTCAACCCTGACTGTCTCCCCGTCTGAGTGTCAATAATCTATCAGTATTCACTGATAAATTATGTAGTCATTTTCAATTTTTAAATCCTTTTAGAGCTCACGCCTGCATTTAAATTTTGTGGACTCTTCTAACCATTAAAATTCCCAAAAATAATCCCGCCGTAATAGTTGTTATAATATTTGAACTAAAAACAACTTCAAATTCAGTTTGGATTATAATGTCGTTAGAGTCGTCCCTAGGATTATCCTGGATAGGAATAGTTTCGTAACTTTCCCTAATCCAGACAAATTTTAAATCCGATGGATTTATTTTCTATTCCCATTCCCACGCCACCACTATGTGCAAAAATATGAACTCAACTAACCAAACTTTAAATCCAGAAAAAACTTGAGCCAGATTTACTAGCCGGATTCCCATAATTAAATATTTTATAAGCTTGTATTGATTTTGAGTTATACATAGCTCGGTGTATTGGTAAAGTGTTACACTGGTCAACGTATCGATACAAAATTTGTTGTCAAGTTTTATTTTTTCTCAAATTTATAATAACAATTATTAAATGTAAATTGTGTTTCTGTGCAACCAGTAATGATTCATTACAAAAAATTCGCGGGTACTCAATATTAAGAAGAATAAATAATGAGTTAAAATTTTGAATAATATTAAAAACCCTGGTGATTCATAATTTTAGTACCATTTGATGTGTGCGGAAGATATGATCATCCGTGACCATGAGCTAGCTACAATATTATGTGTGAATCTGTTTCCAGTGATTTTGATCCTACCATTCAAAGCCTCAAAATTTCGTAAATTTTCAAAGAAAAGGATTCTTGAAGTTTTTAACATTTAGTAGTATTTTTCAAAGAGGTTTCGTAAAAATTTGTCACTTTGAGAGAAAATCTGTTGGTGAAAGTCCGTCTTACCTTCAGGCAGGTAAACGGGTGTAGATCCAGAGGTGAAAGTTTTCCTTAGTCACTGGGCACAAATCCTTTGCAATGCAAATGCCATCAAATCCAATCCAATATCCAATACCAGAAAAGAACAACCACTAAAAACTATGCACACTTCCAGAAATCACTGCTTAATTTTTTTTTCAACATACATGAACCGAGAACCATTAAGGGTAATTAAAAGCGAGGTAAAATCGATTTAAGTAGCGTTAAGGGAATAATCCGTGTAGAGTTTTAAGGATGGAACTGGACTGCGTGGATGAGTTGATTTAAATTCTAGCTAGTTGTTGTTCCAAGTTCGGCCACAATCTGAGGACTGATTAATTTATGAAAAAAGTGAATCGATTGAGTGTTGAGAGTGGGACACTGAGGTGCCGACCGTGGAGTGCGTGCCGTGGCCGTGTGGTGGGCATTTGTCCGAACACCGTGTATTTTCTATACATTAAAGTTTCTACAATATGATATGTGCATATTAGAGTAGAACTCTAAATGTTTCCTATGTAGAAAAAAGGGGCAATCTGGAGTGTGATATCCATCCAACCCATCCCACGGTTTTGTTTGTATTACAACGAAACCAACTCAACTCAGGATTTTGGGGACGGACTTTTTCCAGAGCAAAATAGTTAAAACACTACCATGACAAGTAAAGTCCAGGGTGCATCATAACTCTCTCATCAAAATCTAATGTTAGCACTTGTATCCGAATAGGAACTGAACACCTGTCAGAAAAAGTGAATGAAGATACATTCACCCTATGGACATCCCGGACCACTTCTGTCGGGATTCAGCTAAATCTTCAATATTGTTTTTGAAAATAAAATTTACTGTAAGCGTGCTTGGAATGGAATTTGATTGATTGATTGATTCATCCACGTTATTCCCAGAATCTGGTCAGACTAAACTGTATAATAAAAATCAATGAGGCGTGATTGAGTGTGAGCGGAAACGGTTCTACATACATTAGCACCATAATAATAAGTTCAACAAGTTCCTTAAATTCTACATTAGGTTACTACAAAATGCAAGAGCGGGTTTAATTTCGGATTGAGTACCGTCATGCTTGGTGGTAACGATGTTAATAGTTATGATCCACCCCGTGAACTCCGTATCGTTGCGTGAGTGACGACGATGACACTCAAACTAATAACGTAGGAAAGAATATCGTGTAGAGTTTAGAGTACACGACTAGTGAGTACAAGTGTGTTCTGGTTGGAGGAGATCATCGCATTCGCTTAGTGATATCGCATATCGAACACGACGGGACTCTTGTGTCTACGAGGGCTGTCCCATTAGTAATGCGAAATTTATATAGGAAATAATGTTTTGGGATCTGGCGATCTGAAAGGCTGAGAGTTCAATCTGAGAAAACTGATTCGGTTTGGATAAAATCAAAAATTTTGGTCAAATCCATAGTATATTCTTTAGGCATAGAAAAATCGGATATAGAGGGAGGCCTATATTTAATCAGTGACTCTTCAGGCTACTGTTTGTCGATAACCCAAAGAAAAAAGCAAACTTATAACCTAACATAGGGAAAGTCAAGGAACTCGCAATGTCCCTAAATAGACCTCTCAAATACCCGTAGACCAAATAGAATGCAAACCAATTTATATTGAAAGAACGTGGCTATACCTTAAGGCCGGTAGAGATACGAGTATTTTTGACTGTAAATAGGTAATCAAATATTACTCAAAAGGAGAAACAACAGATGCTTTAATCGAGCACTTGAAGCTTTGGAGTTTTACCAAAGATTGGTACGAATCTTGTTCGGTTGTCAAAACTTTTAGAAGTCGACGTCACGAAACGGGGAATTAAAGAATCTCCAGGAGCCTGCATGAGCCCAGGATCACGATCAGAGTCAATCAATACCCTCTCAGGTTCGTTTGCTCACACGTGTCAAGACTGTAAGACACTCATCACAAATGTTTTGCGTTTATCCCTAATCAAGTTTCAATAAGTCAATGACTAAGGTCTAATATCATTTTGACTAACGGGATAATGCGATCAATACGGGTGGAATCAGAGCGACAGAGGATAAACCCCAAAATCTGTACAGAGCTTCTCCCTGACCTCCTGAACGGTGCTTAAATGGACGGTCTCTGAAAATTCCACGGTCACGACTGAAGCGTTGCATATTAGTTGTGACTTCTAGCGACTTCTACCCACGACAATTCTGATGCTCGAGGTCCTATAACATAGGTCAGCGAGCCATGGAGAAGCTACATAAAAAGTGTTAGGTCAATCGGAAGTCCCACCTATACCCAGGCTGACCTTGTAACGGCGGTCACGCTGGAATTTTCACAAATTTGCCCCCATTTTAACATTATTCTTGCTCAGGGGGTGATGAAGAACCATTGTGCGCAAGGTGTCAATCGCTCCGTAGAAGATTCCACCATTCCTTTGTTCTACCCTAAATCAAGTCTTGAGGATTCCTCACACGTATATGCTCAAGTTTTACACCAAAACAATTTGTTTTCCGCCTTCATATTCGAATAATAATTTCTTTCGAGTAAATCTATATCACAATAGTTGCACATAATAAATATTAATTATTACCAAGGTGCCGTAATATTCAGAATTAATACAAGGTCGACTTCGAATTCAAATGAGTCTTATGAGCATTACTGTGTAAGGAAATGAAATATATATGAAATTCTTGTCGAGAAATTATCATAAACTAGGGCGAAATCCCCTTACTTTGGGACTTTTAGCAGTCTCACTTTTAAAATTTTAATTAAATAATTATTCGGTGTATTTCTTAACGATCCGAGGGACCACCAGGCCATCTTTTCCTTCACCTGCCCCAGATGAGCCACCTCGGCTATCACCGAAGCGTTGTCCGGGTTCGTTTCCAAATTTCCTCCGTAGAATAACCTCGTACATCTCATCTCCAATGCATCTTAAGATGGTGTGTAGAGTAAGTCGTTTGTTTAAAGGGAGGGGTTCTGGGTCGATGCATAGCTGTGAATATACATTGTTCAAATTTAAACGGTCTGCCGGCCATCCGTAGCGCCTCGCGAACAGTCCCAATTTCTGACGGACAAGAAACATGGATCAATTAAATCAATTATTAAAACCAGTAATTAAAAAGAAACAATGTGTGCTGATATCTGTAATGTACCTTGAAATTCTCAGTAGGGAAATTCAAATTTTCAACGGCATATATCCAACTTTCAACAGAATCTTCTAGCTTTCCTCTCAAAAATTTGTAAATTCCTTTTACAAAGTACAGCCGTCCTCGATCAGATTCACTCAATTCTGTGCTGCGTAATCCTCTCTCAAGAAGATTGTGAATTTTCTCACTATTCTCTAAACAGTTAGCAATGTATGTTTGAAGTAAATCGACCAATTTCGTGAAATCTCCGGGATCCGCCTGAAAGGAACGCTCGAAATATTCTTCACCCTCTTTCGGGTCACCCTAAACACAAAAAGTAAAATTATGAAAACAATACGGATGCTAGAATAATGACGTAAGGTGCTACTCACATCCACAGTTAAACAAAATATTGCCATCCGTCGATTGGCTTTACTTGAATTTGGGTGGGAAACTAGAGCTCTTTCAATACAACCTTTGGCAAATGAAAAATCTCGAAACTTTCTTGGGAGTACGGCTGAGAAAATTTGTGCAACAGACAGGTTAGTCTTAACAGATGTACGGTCTAGATCCAAGGCATGTCTGAAATCATGAAGTAAAATAATTCAGGGAATAATTTTAAATAATTATAGTTGGTTCACAAAATAAGTAAAATTATTAAATACCTTACCGTGTTTCCTTTCGAATATAATCTACTATTTCCTCTGATGACTGAAATACTCGTCCAGGAGCGAGTGTTATTTGGCCAGTCCAATTTGGTGCATGACCTTTTACAACATCTGCCAAAGCATCACACAGACTAATTAAAACAAGCGGATTTGATGGAGACAGTTCCGTAGCTCTAATCATCAATTCAGTTTCTTCTACAGGAGGTGGACCATTCTTCTTCGTGTCCAGTCTTTGATGTCGTTTAATTTTGTACAA
>JAQFYE010001257.1:0-24403 GCA_034694305.1 Protaphorura glebata | reverse complement strand
TTGTCCGGTGTACTATGGACGCAGCGACACCAAGAACTGGGGGTTCTTATTCTTTTCCAAAGACGGCGGAAAATCCCATTTTTCTTCTTGGGTTTACTTTCATCAGCAGGGCTGGTCTCATCGGGAACTGCTTCCTCCATTCCTTCAGAATATTGAGCACATGGAATTGTAAGGTCAGGCAAGAGAACCTCGGAACGTTGAGTCATTTCGCCTATTCCTGAGGAGTTGGGAAGATCTTCATTCGCACTCACAGTCTCTGAGTTTACACCTGAAAATATTTAAAAATAAATCAATTAAAACTGGGAACATTTTTCTTGCCTGGTTTTTTCAATACAAATTCTTACCATCCATAGGGGGTCCGTCCATTAGTTGAGGTTCTGGTTTGATCTGAGCTATGGACATCTCAGCTGGACTTTCACCCGAGATGTCATTTTCGACTGAGCATGGTAAACTTTCCGTCCCAACTACGCTTTCCGAGACTAGAGATTTTTAAAATTAATCAAACTTCAGATATAAAGACAATTTTCCTTATCAATTTATAGAAACTCACCATTATCACTCGTTGGCTCAGAGTCTGGCACAGGGACGACCAGTTCTGCTTCCTTATGAACTTCAATGTCTATCGTCTGTACTTGAACTTCATCGACCAGATTTTGCAGTTCGTCTCTTTCTTCGGCTTCCTGAAGAGTATACCGGAGAAACAATTTCGTGTACTCAAAGAGCGGTACGATTTCATTTTCATAAATCGGACGCAAACTTCTCGTTGACTTGCAAAGTACGACCCTTTCTCGATCCATCTTTTCGAACTGTTCCTGAAGGCAAGGGTAGTTGAGGAGGAAAGGATGATTCTTGATCTCGATGTCCAAATAGTTAACGTAACTATTGAATGGACTGAAGTGGTCAGCGTCAAATTCTCTCACAAATTCCATCAATTGCTGATGTGGAACAAAGATCTCGTCATCAAAATATGAAACGATCTGATTCATCTTCTCAACGGGGACTTCTTCCCAAGGAATCATGGTCTCCAAGTTTCGAGTAGCTTTCTCGAGAAGGACTTTCAAATTGTAAAAACTTGTTTCCAAATGTTTGCCCAAAATCTTCAGTCTCTCCAATTCTTCACAAGCCAACTCCGCGTCGCTGATTTTTTCCAGGACGATGGGTGGAGGTGGGAACAGTTTCTATGAATGAGAAAATCAAAATAATTTTAATGTAATTCAGAAGCATTGAAATTTCATAAAGATAACACGAAATGTATCCTTAGAAATAAATTCCTATGAACCTAATTTCTAACCTACGAATAAATATAAAATTAGAGTGATATTTACTTACCATGATCTTAGGGTTGGCTTGTCCTGTTTGTTTAATAATGCTCTTGATTCTGATATTCGGGACTCGTGGAGAATCCCTCGGACGGGTGAGCGGTTCCATCCATAACACTACTTTTTTCTCTTTCATCGAAAATGGTCCATCACCCATTTCGCTATCCATTTCTCTGCAAATAATTGTTCAATTAAACAATTGTAAAAAATTTATTCTTAATTACTTAATAGTTTGTATTATCAATTTGTTTTGACTTACCAGCTTTTCTGTCTGATTCTATTGACGATTGTAGTACGGGTACGTTTTCACAGAAGCCGAAACTTCGCTACTAACAGCACAAAGTTAAATGAGGTTTCTGTAGGATTACAATCAAGAGAACAACGCAATTAATTAACTAATTGAAAGAAAAATTGAATGAAATTAATTGAGAACAAAGTAAACTCACCTTTTGAATTTATATTTCGGGAGAGAGTTCAAATCACGTCCGTCCAGTAAATCCAAAATCGCATTCTGAGGATTTCGTCTCACTTTTTCCGAGTTAATCAAAATGCTGTCAAACAAACAAGACACAATTCCAAGAAACCAGGGCAACCGGAAATGGATTGAGGAATTTTGTTAAGAAAATACCGGGGTTGCCTATAACGACACTGCAGACTTGACAGCGAAGCTTAAATGTATTTTTTTAAATTAATAGCGCAGCGAAATGTGTTAGTTATGTCGCATTTTGTACCAGCGTATTGTTAAATTCAAGACATAAAAGTTTCGTCAATACGATAATGTGTGCGTGAATAAAATGAAATTCGGGATTCGCATTGCATTGTAGTTCCAACTTAAGTCGAGATGATTTGTAAATGAAGTCGATGTTAGAGTCAAGAATTACGAATCAATGTGGACTTAAATTATCAGACAACTATGGAATCAATATCAAATCTACATTCAAAAATTCCCTTAATGCGTCGCAGTAGTTTCGGTAGATGATATTATATTCAGTACAGATGTACAAGTTGGCTCATAACATGTATCTCCTCGCCCAATCTAATCCTCGGGACTCTTTAATGCATTATGTAGTCAATTTTATGGAGAACGCCAAATTAAATTCTCTAAAATGTGCATGGCATCATTTACGTTCTCCTGCCAAAGAAGGGGTGATGGGAAAATTGTTATGAACCTCCCTGTACATATTTAATTTGGGAGTCGGTATGGTTTACATTTAGCCTTTCGTTTTATTTCGGAGTAAATTGCAATATTCATTTCCAGTCTATTAAATATTATAAAATCTACTATTCAAATGGAGTTTAAATACAAAACTTTAATGGTATTTTGGCACAGAAATATTTTCGAAGGCACGTAAGATATGAAGTCAGAAAGTCCTTTATGAGGTTGGTGAATTCTCCTGTACTCCAGATTTTGAGACATTTTCTGCTTCACTAAAAATGAAGTCAGATATTGAACTACAGTCCATTGTGTCATGACTGTGAATTTTGACAGACTTAATAAGTTTAAGGGTGTCACCTCGGATTGATTTTGGCAGAGTTGGCACGGGAGTGCTGACGGGCACTTACCTATGTGATTAGAGTTTTTCTCAATTTTCCTTTAATCGTCTTGTCAAAAAATTACTTAGGAAGGAACACATTTACCGGCCGCTATTTATTTTATTAGTATTGCATTTTAACATCAGATACACCTTGCAAAAGACTCAGTAAAACCGAAAAGAATGACCGTTTTAATTCTATTATCCATTCGTTCGTAATTTTTGAAACACTGCTTCTTTTTATACAATTCGTTTCTGAAAACTTATGGGCCTGGCTTGACCAACGTTAAAAATGAAAAGTTTAATCTTTGACCTTAAACACTCGTTAACAAGACGATGTCAGAAATACTGCGTAAATTCAACAGAATTAGTAAAGTAGAAATAAAAATAAATAGGGTAAGCCGGGTTAAAGTCCCAAGCCAAGGGTAGGCATGCTGAAAGTACCCAGTAGTTAAAATGCGTAAAAAATCCTTAGCTCATTCCCCCAAATTAAGGTTGGTTTAGCCCAGCTCATCCTTTTGACACCCATTCAAAATCATAGTTACTCTCATCGGAATCGTTTGGATAGATCAATTTATTTTTCATGTTTTTAAAGTTTTTATAATAAACATTTAGGCAAAATACAATCTGTTCTATGGTTAAACTATGGAAAGGTAGGGAATAAACGAAATTGTAAAAGTTAACGAAATTAAATGGAATATTAAATGTGTTGGGCTCGCTCTTTCAATCATCAATTTCTCCATCACTTAAATCTACAACTTTCGTTGGGTCAACTTGACGTTTCACAGGTCCACTTTCACTTTCAAGGATAATATCATTATCGCCGCTATCAGTTTCTGGTTTCTTCCTTTTGCTTGATTTTGGCGTAGTAGTTGTAGCAGTAGTAGAAATTATATTCTCTTCTCGGGATACCGGTATGACTACAGCCACATCCTTTGCTTTCTTCTGTTTCTCCACTTCCATAACCTCATTTTCTAGCTCATTGTCAATTTCCATAAGGAGATCTAATTCTTCTCTAGGAAGTCTTACCAGGATTCCCTTTTCGGTCATGAGATCAGATATTTCAGTAGTCATATCTGGAAAGTATGCAATTCCATCCATGTACAATGCTTTACTGGATGGACAATGACGAATTGCGTCGTAGAATAAGGCACGTGCTCGCATAACATCTTTCCCTTGATTTGCTCTCATTACTAAATGTTTCAGGTGAATTCTCCAGATTAGAGGAACATTCCTGGACAATGTATTTGTCTGTGCAGCTGTTAGGAGTGCATCCAATTTGTAGAATATCGTATCAGGAGGAACGGCTGGTCCACCTAATAGAAAAGTTTGTTTTAATTTTTGAAAGAAATTTATTTCATCAACGCAGGATATTAATCTTACCTAATCCGAAAGAGTCCAGACCAATTGCTTCATCCCTTTCAAGTCTTTCTATCTGTTGGGCAAGGCTGAGTGTCATGAAGAGTGGAGTCCAGTGCAATGAGACGGTGTCATGTGAAGAATCCTGTTTGACAATTGAAACCATGGCTCGCCATAATTTCCCGACAATGCTGCATTGACTCTGAAAAAGAAATTCATGATTAAAAAAAATACTTGAGCCAAAAAATAATTTGAAGTATAAAATTCATATATCACTTACCTCAACATCCGTGAAAAGTAGTAATAATTGAGGGCTGGACGGATAATCTTGTAATGCGTTACAAAGAGTACTTCGAAATTTGGAATTTTGCATTGGCGATGTGCTCAGTACGAGGGCACTAAGTTTGGACCAGTTTATGTACAATTGTTCCCGAATGTGATGTCGGCTGAAAATATCAAACAATTCCACAGAGTCAGAGTCAGAGAATTCTTTACTAAAGTCATAATGATCCATTTCCCAAACAGTTCAGTACAGTAACCAAATTAATTTCCATTGGATGTAACATTATTCCGACTAAAAAAAGCATGCTGTTTTGTACAACTATTTTTGAAACTTATAGAACTAGACATTGTTTAGAAATTAATGGCCAATCAGATTTTGAGTATTTATTTCTAATTTATGACTTTTGATATTTTTTTCAACTTTATAATTAGTAAGTAAAATTGATGTTTTTCATATTAGATAATAGGTTTTAATTAAAGGATATGAGCGTTCGCATTTTTGCATCTTAATGCATATTCACCCAATTATAATATCCCGTTAGCTACTGCTGTGCCTGAGCAACCGTAATTAAATGTCAACATATTATAACAAATGAATTTGACGAATCAGTCATCTGTGAAGCCTTTGAACAATTTTGAAGAGAAATTGTATTGAGAAATGACATTTTTCAATTAATCGAAAAGTATTTCCCGTGGAAAGTTCAGTGGGTGCTAAAAATATTTGTAAACGGTGATAGATAGATCTTAGAAACAAAAGAGAGCGTCGGATAATTCCAAAAATGAACACCAACGAGTTTTACGAATCCGGTTCTTCTGAAAATTCTCCTCATCCACACCGAAACATGTTGTCTCGGAAGGATAGACTTCAACTCGACAAATACGAAAATTATATACAAGGATCAATTGGGTACAATAAAATTGACATATTTTTATCAAACGAAAAAATCTTAGGAGTTTGATTCGACCAGTTTACATAATTGCCAGTTAGCAAAACCCTGTAAAATAAAGGTTGTAAAATAATTGAAGAATTTTAAGCTGAACTGAATTTCAATTAAATTGTCAACTTTTCTAGTTATATTGAGAGTCATTTCTCTGAAAATGGATTTGAGGAAAAGATTTTGAAGCCGACTGCTCCAGCAAATCGACGAGAAATCAAGAGAAACATCGAAAACTCAAAGGCGAAGAAAATGATCGACGCTTGTGAAATATCCAACAAGGTTATATCAAAGTGGAGAGAGGAAATACAGTTTTTGTCTACTGATTTGACAAAAACCGTACAATGGAAGGCTAGAGAAAAGGCACAGCGAGAACATAAGACAAGACTTGAAATACAACATCGTGAAAAGTTGGAAAAACAACAACAAATGGATCATTGGCGTTTTATGAGTAAACTTGAAAACGGACTCGAAAACGAATTGGGAGAAATCCTTACAGAGGATCAGAATAGGGTATTTAATTATCACCTACATGACATGTACCATTATACTGAAATCTGACAAGGACCAGTCGGTGCGATTGATTTTTAAAACAAAAAAATTCATAGTACTTTCACTTTTTTATGTACAGGGGGCTGAGAACGTCGAAAGTCAAAGACGCGAGTTTACTTTTCAACGACCTATGCAATTAGTTCCGCTAATTGATATGAAAAGGGGAAAACTTGAACTGACTGATGACGTGAGGGAAACTTTTACAAGACTTCGTAAGTCACAACATTTATTTAATCACATCAATAATCTAGTAATTCAAAGATTAATTATACCGATTCCTATAGTTAACGAATTAGTTTAAATGGTCTCTATTTCAATGTATACATTTTTCAATTAAAGTTCAAATTTTGTCATTGATAAATGGTGGTACTTATTTTATGGGAGTCATTCTAATTCGACATTTTTTTCGATCGAACAGAAAGTAAAGTTGAATTTGAGAAGCCTTGCAAGCGGATCCTGAAACTTACAGAAGCTTTCGTTGATGAGATGAATTCCTTAAATTAATTTAAAAAAATAAACATTGAATTCGACTTCATCAAAACTTAATGCCAGTGACAGACCTAATTCTAAGCAAACCTCGAATGTTGGTATAAAAATAAGACCACCACCAAATGAAAATGAAATAAACTAATCGTATACGTGCGTTCGGTTACGAACGCAAATTCTAAAAGATAATGTGTGTAAGAATATAATTTTCATGTAATTTTCAAAGAAAAATTTGACTTACAATATGACTGAAGAATCGTATCTTGTTGATCTACTGAGTGGTTTCGAAGGTTTTGTTTTTTCCATAACATCAATGTACAATTCATTTGCACTTTCAAAATCAGCAGAGAGGAAACGGAACAGAGCATGAACAGTTGTCCATTCGACAATCAAATTTGTATCTTGAAGTAAAAATTCCACACATTGATTCCCTTTTAATTTTTCTTCAAACCCACGTTCCACCTCTTGTACATCATCATCGTCCGCAGTCTTAGGAAGATCAGGCAATAACCAGTTCTGAACAAATTCGAAGAATTTCTTTGCTTTCAGCAGTGCATTCGTATTAGGCTTGACATCTACAGCCGTGAGGTCAACAGCAGAAAATTTATTTCCCAATGATATCAAGATTGCCAGAGCTTTCTCCGGACTTTCCCTCAAGTGACATTCCACCAACATTTTATAAAGTCGAGTGATTTCTGCGACTAGATCACACACTTTTTCTAAATCCTTCTCTGACTCACAATCATGCAAAGAATTTCCACTTGAATTGATAGTTTTGATTAATAATTCATATGCTTTTTCCTTTGATCCACCAAAATATTCTACCATGGCTAATTCACCATAAGCTCCAGCCGAAGATCTTAATTTTTCATGCTTCATTAAATTTTTGACAAATTTCATTCTTGATTTATGAGTTTCCTTACTATTGTATGTATTCCTCTGTTCAAATCGGAGTAAAGATTGGACCAGAACGGTGGCAAACTTTGTATCCAAATGATCAAGACTTTGTTCAACAACAGATCTTACAAATTTCCGATGATTTGCTTCACTGTTCCTCAGTAAATTGGATTTTGTTTCTTCCAAAGTGTCTGTATATCTTGGTATTAACTTCAGAGCACTTTCAATTTCATCCGCTTGGCATGTCACCGTAAATTCATTCAATCGGAATCCTTCTGGTACTGGAATATCAGATGCTTCTTCTTCCTCATTGCCTGAACTTGAATTTTTATGATAAAAATTCAAAAACTTTTTCCAATAATAAATTTCACTGAATAAAGTACGAGAATCACTTAAAGCATAATTAGCAAATGGTGACATGATTGAATCCAATGTGTGGGTTCGCGGAAGAAAGTCCTCTCTCAATGTCAACAAGAAATGAATCAAATGACGAAAATACACTGATTGTTGTTCAAAATCAGAAGAATAAGTGTCTCGGGAAATATTTGACAGAAATGGAGTAATTTGTGTTGGAATAACAATTCGTTGATCGTCATCGCTGGAATCCGCTTCTGCGTCCTTAAGTGCTCTCCAAGTGACCCAATACAATTTACTCCTCAAAGATTCAATGTATAACCAATTGACTGAATCTGGTTTTTGTTGTGAAGACTCCAATTCAATGTCAGTCAATGAACTGAAGAAATCATCTTCAAATTTTGATACTTGACTATCAGGAATTAATTCTGAAGTTGGAAATTGATGAGAGTTGGCTTCTGTCTGATTTTTCCAACCCAATGACCCTGACTCTCCGTAATGTAGAGTTCCAACTTTCCAAAATTCTCCGAAACGTTTAATCGTTTGTTTCCAATCTTCCTTGCTCTCAGTAGGAGGTACGAAATGAAAGTCCATTTCTAATTGAGCTTGATGAATTGCGACGGATCGCTCAGTGAATCCAGCATTCCGAAGCAGAATACAAATACTAAAAAATAAATCTGCCAGAACAAGATGACTTTTCAATGGGCGTTGAAATGCTTGATAAATCGGAGTGAGCATTGTACGGAATTTTTCAATCGTCTTCTCAAATATTTGTATGACTGAGGAGGATGTGAAGAGCTGCAATTGGGTTGATGCAAAACGTAAATATTCAAACCAGAATGAAGCCATTTCCTGATTTGCAATTGAAAGTTTTCTCCACTCCATAAGAACATATGTTGGTTTATAGATTTCATAGACGAGATCAAGTTTATCAACACAGAGCTCAATACTTTTCGGATTTGAGGCTGAAATAAATAAATATTTATATTGTAACTACATATTTCCATGAATAAGAATACTCTTCTGAGCAGAATGGCTCCATAGCAGACTTGTGTCAATTACATTGGTAATTGTAATTTCAATCGCAAAATACAATTACAATTACATAATTGTAATTAATTACTTTCAGAATCCCAGCTGTAATTTGTAATTGTAATTAAATACTTTAGAAATCGTTTGTAATTGTAATTGTAATTTCAATTACAATTACGTGATCGTAATTGAAATTAATTAATTTTCCATTTTTGTTTACGTAATTGTAATTGTAGTTCATTACTTTCAAAATTTTACCATATATTTGTAATTATAATTAATTACAATCAGAAGTGAGGGTGTAATTTGTAATTAATTACATTTTTAAAGTAATTGACCCAAGTCTGCTTCCGAGTATTCAAAATAGTGGGAAATTAACATAATTCATGAAAATTCAAAAAAATAGATTCCATAGGCACAATAAAATTGAACACCACCTTACCCAAAGCATTTTCCAAAACAGCAATTTTTTTTTCAATCAAGGCCTTCTTCCTGCCTTTGGCTTTGTTTTTCTTCTTTTTCGCGCCCACCGCACTGATCCCATCCTCATCATCCTCACCATCAAATCCTTGATTCGTTTCTTCAAAATATTGATCTTGAAATTGCACAAATTCCCTCCATAAATTAATATTCTTAGGATCTTGACGAAGTTGAACGTTGAACTTTTCCGCCCTCTCATAAACACCATTTCCAGATTTCTTCTCTGCTAAGTTCAAACTGTTCCCAAAATTAATTCTACCAGATTTAGACGACCCTGCAGACTCTTTAGATGACGAGCTTAATGACAAGAACTGAACTGGTTTTGCGATTCCCGATGCCTTTCGATTAGGTTTTGGTGTTGTGTCCAAAACAGCTATAGCTGGGATTGATCCATCTTCAGATTCTATTGGCTTTTCCGTTTGAGCATCCACAACATTTCCAAATTCATCAATTCCTAATTTTGGCTTACATCGACGGTCTCCAGGCAATTTACTAGTGTACTCTTCTGGTGCTCCAAAGATATGATTTGGGTAATATGTTCTTGAGTAAGACGGTGTCTGATTGTAGGCATAACCTCGAGTTGCGCTCATATTCACTCGTTCAGCCTTTGTGTCCAATCGGAAAGCGTATTCAAGTGGTAAGTCAACTTGTTCCAGAAAAGTATGGTGTGGATATCTGTTGCCCATCTCAATTCTATTTCATAATCATCAAACAAAATTATTATCTTTCTGGCGATCTATTGTGAAAGGTAGTTTGCATCCAAAGTCATCTCCAAATTGGCGCCTCAATTTCTGATTCAAATTCGGAGGTTAACAAATTTA
The DNA here is from genome assembly GCA_034694305.1 of Protaphorura glebata. Classification (NCBI taxonomy): domain Eukaryota; kingdom Metazoa; phylum Arthropoda; class Collembola; order Poduromorpha; family Onychiuridae; genus Protaphorura; species Protaphorura glebata. The sequence continues at coordinate 14,354 of JAQFYE010001257.1, read as the reverse complement.
GACCACATCTAATACCTCAACAGCTTTATAAAAATATAATGCGAACAGATATAGATATGGAAATTCATTTTGAAAGAAAAAACATTTGGGTAATTTTTGACTTATAAACACCAGAAAAATTACATAAAAAATAAAAATATAACGAGAACAGATGTTTAAATTCATTTTGTAATGAAAAAATAAATTCGGGGATGATCTTTAACTAATAACACTAGGAAGCAGCTCTTTTTGGCTAAAATTTTTTAAGGTATACCTTAAAAATTATTTACCCTATTTACACCTTCCGTGTAAATATCACCCTCTGCAACCATTGTGGGCTATTGGGACAAGACAAGGGTCAATAATTATTAATGAACTACTTCAGCTTTCTGTTACAAACCTATGTTGCTCCGCTCGTTCATGTTCTTCGTCATCACGTCTCCGTCCATGACCTCGATTTCTGTTAACCCTGTCGTCGTGCCTATCCCTATTTCCGCCTCTATTCCTGCGATCAAAATTTTCTTCACGACCACCGCCACCACCACGGTCATAGTCTCGATCCCGATCACGATAATGCCCTTGCCTTTGATTAGGATCGCGTGCAACACCGTTACTTTGACCCCAATTGCCTCCTCCACGAATTGGCCATTCATCTTCTTGAAACCTTGCTTCATCTTCTCTTCTACCGCCTCCACGGTATCCTCCGCCTCCTCCACGATCGTAATCATAATTATTTTGGTGACCACGATCCGACCTGTCGTCATGTCCGTAGTTTTGTCTTTGTCCGCGACCGTGTCCATGACCTTGCCCGCCGTACTGCTGGTGTCTGTCATATTCATTTCCATAGCTTTGATTTTGCTCGTATCCTCGACGATCCCGACCACGGCCCCCGCCTCCACGTTCACGTTCTCTGGACCTCGAGCGATTACGTGGCATTTTGAATGTCCTAGGCTAAGAATTAACATGGTTGGTTATATATTTAAAAAATAGCAGTCCCATAGCATAATAGTTCGTTCCCTTTAAGGGGCAGCGTTAAATATTATCGCAGCAGAATAAAGAAAACTAGAAGTAACTAGTGAGGTAGATAGACTCAGTTAGCTAATAAATGAAATTTCGAACGGAACGTTTTTTTCAAAAATTCTTGGAAAATCGTCTTTGTGGGATGATTTTTTAAGAAACGATGAATAAAATATGAACAAAGAAGTCCTTTGTCAAATTAAAAGTATTTAATTTGTAATGTTACATAATTTTACCTTCCGGCTTGTCTTGATGAATGGAAAATAAATGTACGGAAATATTCAAATTCCAAATGAATTATTTACAAGCAAATTATTCAAGTCCTTCGTGGAACCGCAGTGACTCAAACCTCTGTTCACGACGACTTTTCGACTCTGTCACAGTTCGCAAATGTTCACACTTTTGAGAATTTTCAAAATTCTAACTTCAATTTTTAAATTCTCATTTTACATGAAGGATGAGAAAAAATTTAATGAGGTTTCCGGAGTTCAAATTTTGACGCGAAATTTATGTAGAATATTTTTGATTCCCTCATTTGCATGCGGTCCGATATTTGAGACTACAGGGTGTCCCAGAATTCAAGGACAATATTATGGAAGAAATAATACTTATTCTTTTTAGGTAGTGCCAAAATTTCGATGTTACTGAAAATTATTTACGTCTGAATTCGTAGGTTATCAATGCCCGACTTCTTGGCTCACAGGCGCGAAATGATATCAGTGGCGTAATTTGTAGTAACTGTCAACTGCATTTTTGGACGGGTGCGTAATCGTTACTATAATTCATGTAGTAGTTCGTAAACTTTATCTATGTAAATCCCAATTGTGAACAAATATCTTCTTACTTTCTGTAATTGTATTTAAGAACGAATTACATTGACAAATTAAACTCAGAAAGTAATTTGTAATTGCGAATCAGTCACATTTTGAATAGTGATGTCCATGTCACAGATTATTACACAACAGTAAATGAACGATTAGAGGAACTGAGTTCTGTTTCTAGAAAATCGACTTTGAAACTTTGTATTATTTATTCGAACGTCGAGTCTTGTTGTAATTTTGTACATAAGATCTATTTACAGTATTCTTCACCAGCTGAACGAAAATCGAAATAAAACTAGGAAATATTTTATTGACGATGTTACATTAAAAATAATATAAAATTAAACACTTTTCAAACAATGGAGATATCTCAGTCTGTTTACACTATAAGATGATTTGACATTATAATTTAAATACACCTGGATTCAATTTGAGACCCGGGCTGTATTATAGAATTAACTCCAATTCCAAATTTGTTGTTTCACTCAGGCGCTATCTGTACACTGACTGCACCATGGTTTTATTAGGTTATTTACGGTACTCTTCCTTAAACAACATAGAGGAGAGTTTCCAGGCTCTATATAGCATGTAAGCCATGTGACGCATAGCACTGTATAGCCACTTGGACTGTACATTTCATTGCAAAGATTCGGAGAAGCTCACTTAAAAATTTAATGCGCTGGCAGCTTTGTTTTGATTTGCACGGTGGTCAGATATTATTTAAAGTGAATTTTTTGCGATTTTTTAAAAATATAACCGAGCATGAAAAAATTAATGGAACGAAGTTAGTTATAGGTTGAAGTTTGCTGTAATGTTAAAGGGCATGGAGGATTTCAGATGTACAGTCCAGGCCGCACTGCCATCTTCGGGATATTTGCTTCAACTACTACTACATTACCAATTCAGAATTCAGACAATTCAGAGACCTCCGTAGTTCTGGGACACCCCGTACCCGTATGAATAATTTTTAATTTGACTCAGTCACAAGCCCGAACGGCGGGAAACTTTCCAGTTGTGTTTTTGACTACGAAAACGAAACGAAAGGTTGGAGAAGAAGAAAGAAAAGCTTCGCGTCGTGTCCTGCGTTTCCCATCCGCTTCCAGAAGAAAAAAATACTTGACATCGTGTGACCTTGACCTTGTCTAGAAAACCCATCGTCTTAGTTAACTCTTCAGTGTGTGACTTTTGACATCCACATCTATTTGGTAAGGTTCGCAATTCACATTACATTCATATAATAACAAAATTTTGAAAGATTTTTTTTTCGCAGTTCTAAACCACAATGGTGGGTTATTTTGTAATTCGTTTCGTTTCATATTTCTCTCTTTGGAATCACATGATAATCATATTCATAAATAGTTGCATTGTTTTTGTTTCGAATTTTTGAATGTGCGTTACTGACGCTCGCTCGATGCTCGTGGTGTCGTGGTGGTTGCTGCGGTGGATCTGTTTGTACGTGACGTATTTAAATAGGAAATAGGGCGCTTAATTTCATAACACAAGCAATAATTATTTAATGGCTGGCCTGGCAGTTTAGAAATTCAATTAAATACTTTTATTGTCATTGTCATTGTAAATGAGGTCAACCTAACCTATAACCAACTACTGTTCAAAGTCCAGTTGACGTAAGTTTGAAAGAGTGTCGGAAATGAAAAAAGAGGTGACGTGTTGCTTAGACCAGTTCTTCAAATGTCATGAAATAGAAGCGAGATCTCGCTAATATCTTAATTCTCGCGTCATTTTCATTTTTTTTGTGGCGATTGACTGATCGTGAGTGAGTGAGTGAATGGTTGGTTTGGTTGGAAGTTTAAAAATATCAGGTACTGGTCTGGTTCTGGTTTCTTCAACCGAACGTTATTATTATTGGTGAGAATATAATTCTTCAAAATAACAGAATGGATAATACGATTTATTTCAGAAGTCAGACCACGCATATAATTACCATAACATAACCTTAAGTTCTGTCATCATATTATATTATCCGGTAATAAGTAACAGTATATTTTCTATATTTAATACATTAAATTTACTTCGAATGTTATTTTCTTAACCTTGTATGGATTTTCTTACAGTATTCTGTTGTCACTCTGTTCGTGATTAATAGAGATGACAATAAATATTAAATATATACATATACATAATAAATAAATAATAATAAATATTCACTCTGCCTCTGCCATCTCTGTTTAGTTTAACTTTGTAAGCAATCGTCAACTCTGAGTTGTTTTCTATAAGAGTAAGAGCACAATTTCTCTAATTATCGAACAACAACGATTCGAATTTAAATTCGACACGGATTAATTGGTGCGTCGGATTCTTGGTAGTCGTAAGGCTAAATTTGAACAAGATCTGTTGATTGGTCGAAGTTGAGTTTTTATGAGACAACAGCCACTCTTGTGGAAAATTGGGTATGGTTTTGGTCAACTCTCGACATTATTCAGTATTCGCACAGTAAAAGGTCAAGGAACAGAATGAATTTGACGTTCTCCTTAAATCTAAATTCAAATACTTCATATATGCTGGTAGCCTAAGGAGTGGAACGTCAGGTCGCATATTTTTAGAAAAATTTGAACATTCCAGAAATCTGGAATGTGGAATGGTTTGTCACTCCACCCTCATTTCATGTTTGGGTCAACAGTTGACCTTTAGTTGAACTTTGGTAGTGTGTTTGTTTATGTGTCATTTGCATGACTGTCCAACGGCCTATCACACAAACACACCTCCAAAATTTAAATAACGGTCAGCTGTTGACCTAAACCCGAAACGTGGGTGTAGTGACATACCATTCCAGATTTTTACTCGCATAAGGTGCTCACTGGTAAGTATTTCGAATTTTTCTAAAATTATTTGCCCTGACGTTTCCTCGTCAGTGAGTTGGCACAACCAAGTTCATTATTTTCTGTTTCACTCAAATCGACTAATTTCATACCCCAAAACCCGTCATATTATAGTCATTGATAAGATTGAGCCGTTTGAACATAAACGAAGTCAAATTAATATGAATATGAGCATTTATTTTTTGACTTAACAGGTAAAAATGCCGAAACTAAAGAAAACACCGAAAAATGCGTACTACTTCTTTATGGTCGACCGTAAGCAGGAACTGGAGGCTAGAGGATTCAGATTTCCTGGAGGTATGAGTGATGTTGCTACAGCAGTTCGACAAGAGTGGACCGTAAGTGTTGATTACATATGTGTGTCATATTTTTTTTTCAGAAGTCCAATTAAAATACATCTTTTCTTATTTGTTAGGCCTTGAAACCAGAAGAGAAGGCGTATTTTGAGAATTTGGCTAAAAAGGCAAAGGAGGATGAAAAGCTTAATTTCAATAACAAATTCACAGCCACCGGAGAGAGGTAATCATTTGTTGTTTCTTTGTTATAACTTGATCAAATTTTTGTTTACGAAAGTATACGCCGGAGTTTGACCTAGTCCTGCCACAAATCACAAATGTCAATGCGATATCAATTCTTCGTACGTGAATGAGGGCAAATCTGGTAGCGGGACAGTTTATATGGCTTTTTATAAGCAGAAATCAGGAGATGGGAATTTTGACTTTACGCATTATAGTTCTTGGGTATCGAATGGCAATTTTTTAAAACTATAGTAAACCGAGAACCGCTAGTGGCATATAAATACATAACCCTGCTCGGATTCGGATTGACCTTCGGCACTCTGCCTTGTCATGCCCTTGTCTTTCAGAGACCAGTCTGTACCACCGGATACAAGACGCTGGCTTATTTAATCCGATGGAATTTCGGATTCATAAACAAAAAGTATGATTTGAGCGGAGACTTCACTCGTTTTTGCAAATTCCAAAATGTATTGAATCCAATTAAATGCTTTAGACCCAAGATAATACTTAAAGATATTTATAATTTTATTTATTTTTTAATCCAAATCCAAATTAAAATATGAATATTAGTCCGCCTTTTATGAGACTGTAAAATACGATGTAGGGAGTTGTTATCTCTTCCTTTCCTTTCATTGTGTTAATTCTGGATAATATAATGGATAAGAATGCAGCAAAAGAAATTTCAGTTGAACAGTATGAACCGTTCAGTTCAGTCGAACATTATGGGGATTAGGTGTGACGACCGTCTTGTTTCTTGTCCTTGGTGTACATATAAGTTAGACCGCTGTTAATTTTATTCTGTCTTGATATTGAGGTTTTTTTCTTGAAAATCGGACTTCTGTTCATATTTTAATTTGGATTTGGATTTGGAATAAACATGTAACAAATTATTAAATATCTTTAAGTATTATATGGGGTCTAAAGCATTTAATTGGATTCAATACTTTTTGGGGACTAAAGAATAATCGTTGGGGCTAAAATAAGAAGGGGCCATATACAATATTATTTGGGGACCGAATTCAGTATATTTGGGTTACCAATAATAATATTTCAATTGCTTCGATTACGGTCAAGAATTTCAGTTTGTACTGTTGTCAACATTCGGACCGGACAATATAATATTATGGTCTACCCTCGGTCGACCGTTTTTCTTTTCAATTATTTCGCCTTCCTGCCTTTTTCAATCTTTGTGAAGAAATGGTCATGTGTGATTTAGTTATTTTTTGTACGTAATTCGTACGGCGCATTTTCAGTTTTGTTTTTGTTCGGTGTACAACGGACAGGTGCTTATGCCCTGCTATACGCGGATACAGTACGTCTCTTTAACGTTTAACCTCCAGTTCTGAACTTCTCAAATTTTTCATTTTGTTTAGTTTCTATTTTTTCAATTTTGTATTGAATATTTGTTAAAGTTTAAAGTATTTAAAAATGAGAAAAATGAAACTTGAAATTAGTGACCTGAGGAAAGCCATTTTCAAGGCAGAGCCTCCCAGACAAAGGTAATAATATCTTTTATACTGACAACTGCCTGAATAAACCAGTCTCCGGTGGAGCTTAATTTTAGGACTGATCCTCTGGTTCTCTCTCATTGAATTGTCTAATGAATTTCATTGGACTAAAATATTGCTCACTCAGTTTCGTTTTCGTGTATGTATAGTGTTGGCTCCACCCTTTTAATTTAGTATTAAAACTATTTTAAACATTACAGTTATGCCCACGTGATGGAGAGAAACGCTTACGAAGAGGATGTACAATTTACAATGGAACGTTTAGTTGATGATCTCACCATCGCATCTGAGACGATAGTCCCAGAAAACAGGAATTTTATCATTATTAAAACCATTCATTCTTGTGAAGTTCTACTTCCTCGCCAAGCTTTCTGGCCACTGGAAATTGCTATCGCTGCGTTCAATTTAGCCGATGGAATGAAAAGGAACTACTGGACTCTTGTCGATACTGGTCAGTTTTAATTTCAGATTAAAGAATTCAAGTTTGACCGAAAATTTTCTAAAAATCTTGATCTTATTTCAAATAGTGAATACCCCGGTTGGGTACGCCAGCGCAGCAAAGGAGACAACTGAAGAAACCGGATTGCCACAACCCGGAAGCCGGGTCTTTGAAGAGAAACACCGTGACTACGCGAAAATTTTAAAAAATATCAAAAAATTTGTTGAGCAGGTAAGCTGTTCAATGTGTAAAGGAATGTTTATTAATCAAACAGAAATAGTTTTTAAAAAAATATATTCTTTGAACAGTTTCTCGCCGATTATGGACCTAAGTACATTCTGTTTGCAATGGGTCCAGACATGAAGAGTGTTGATGGGTGTTTACATTGGCTCTCTGACAATGCCGAACGTAAGCGAAAATAGTGAAACGACATCCAATTGTAGTGAGTTTTTATTTTATAATCAAATTTTGGTTTTCTACTACAGTGGACGAAAAGGAGAGATTTGAAATGGATGGGTTTATGAATAAACTGAAAATTTATAAACTCCCTAAGCTCTTGTTGAGATTCGCAAACATTGCTAAAAGGCGAAATGAATATTACAATCACGTGATGGCTTTGTTCAATGGTTTGGAGAAGTCAGCTGAATCTGTTTTGATGGAAGGATGTTTTAACTACAGGGATGACATTACTTGCGATTTTCATAATCAGGTTGGTTAGATACTTTTCTGTCTATGTTCCTGTAATTGTTTGATTCTTGACCAGACTTAATTTTAATTAAACAATTTAATTTTCTAGGAGGAACCATCTATCAAGATGGACGTCTGCTGTAAGAACGTGGTTCTTCGTTTGATTTATTTGATTATTAAGGAGATCGTTCCTGCAATGAAGATTGAGATGAAAGAAGGACACTATATTGAATCGTTCGGACGATATTCGAAGAAGGCAGCTCCAGTCATTCCACCGGCAGGGCAAGTTCCAGTTCCTGGTCGCCCATCTGGAAGTTCTGCAACTTCAGCTGCTGGTGCTAGTGGGAGTTCCCGTCCACCACCTCAGAGTACAAGACCAAGGGATCCCAGGGAACACGAGGTGCTCCATATATTCGAAAATATTGATTGATTGATTGATTGATTGATTAATTAATTAGAGTTTATTCAACTGACAAACACGTTATTCCCAGCATCTGGTCAGACTATACTATATAAGAGACAAAATACTAATACAGAAAATACAGATTCTAATAACTAAGAATACGTAAAATATTAAATTAAAAAAAAATGTATATCAAAAGATGAATGGAAGAATACCATGTTGTTACGTATTTACATTTACTTTACCAGTAGGTCTTTCCGATATTTGAGCAAATGTTATTATTATTGATATTCCTGATATTATTAATATTATTGATATTTGAAAATATGTTCACCCTCAGTTGGCGAAACTAAATTTAATAATTTTGTATAGGAATCGACTTTCTTGTCCGAGTCTTGGGGTAATCCAATGCCTCGGTACCCTATTCGGGCTAATCCGTACGAGACAGACGCATTTGCACCAGCGGCTGCTTCTGTAAGTGCAAAAAGAAGGTCGGAAAATGAAGATAACGCAGCTGGAGATTATCCTCCGAATCCGAATAAAAAGTTCAGATCTACATTTGACATTGTAATTTTAGATTTTTTGAACAATACTTGTGCTGAAAATCACTTGTTATCCGTTGAAGCTTAGTCATTATTTATTATTTCATGTCCTTGTTATATTCCTATACGTCTGTGAATTATTTTAGTTCCAAGAACAACTATATATTGTTTTGGCAGTGGCTTTCACATTTCGTTCTTCGTATTACAGCCAATTCTACAACAACAGAAACCTCTTTAAATCGTACTGGAACAACTTTCAATTGATCGAACTTTCCATACTTTTCCGTACATGGATTAAGTTTTCGTTAATTTTGCATGTTCGATAGGGAGCCCATTGTAGTGTATTTTGTATTTTGGGGCCTTTTTAGTTTTGACTTTTGTTGATTTTGTTATATTATGTGTTTGAAATTGCAGGGTGGTGGTGGTGAAGCCCGCCCGGTCAATAATCTGCCTTGGGGAAGACCACGTGAAGCTCCTACTGCCAGCTTCACAGAAGACGATTTTCCGGCTTTGGGTGGTGAGTCTGGTATGAGCGCTCTTTGGGGAAATTCCAGACACGATGGAGGTCGAGGAGGTCGTGGTCGCGGTCACACTGGACCTACTTCAAACGACGGGCCTGGAGGAGCGTTTCGATCAGCTGGTACGTTTTAGTTTTTCGACAGGACAATTAGAAATCGAACATTTTATATAATTATGTGATTTCTTGTAGTTGGACGTGGTCGTGGCGGTCGCTAAGGAATTTAGCCGGTTACATTCTTCGTTCAAAATTGGATACAGACTCACTTATTACGAAATTAATATTTGCAAAATCTCAATTAATAATCAATTATTGATTTTTTTCTTAAAAATATTTTGTATCCTGCTGTTGTGCATTTTATGCTACCACACGTTTGTGGCAGTTAATTTCTTTTGAAATAAACTTAATGAACGAGGATATTTTTCTTTGAATCAGCTGTCTATTATTTCTGTAGTTTCTCGCTGGATTTGGACCAAAAGCATCTTCTTTAGTGGTGTTGTATATAGCATGAGTTTCAGCGATTCTAAAACTGCCTTTATGCTACAATAAGGCGAACTACAATTTTCCATTTAACTCCAACAGCCTTGTTGTCAACAGCTCGCCATAAAATATGACAATTCCTGACCTCAGTACTTTTTGTAATGAATCCTGCAGTAGGCTAGGCACTACATGCACGGGAATTACAGATCAACCTGCGAATTAGTTGATTTACAGAGACCTTGCCAGTTCCATACCGAAAAAAGTATACACGCAATGCCGAAAGTATAACGGCTAGTATAAAGTTTATCCAATCCAATGTATTATTTAATACGTTTGAAATGCATGAAATACTTCGATATATACATTTAGTCCGTTCTTCGTTTTATGCATTAATATATACGGCTTATAAAAATTATATACCCTAAATACAGATTTTATACTGGAAAGTATTAATGGTAGAATTCAGGATGTATACAATAAATACTTGTGCCGCACGCGCGAAACAAGTAAAATCAGTCCAACTCTGCTGTTTGTTAGTCAAAATGTCGAGTTTTAAAAGTGTGTGTTCTAACAAACCATCCGAAAAAGGAGTGCGTATTAAAGTATCCGGTTTGTCCATCCAAGAACATCGTGCCATTGCCATTACCATCAAAACTGTTCACTGGAGAAATGGAGGCTGGAATATTATGATGGCACAAGCAACTGACACATAGAAAATTTTAATGTTTAGCTAAGTCATAAAAAATTGCTTGTGAAAATTGTATTCTATTGTACTATGGAGTTAAAGTACGTGCGCGTACATTCTCATCGAAAGCCACTATAAACTAGGATTCAGTTACGCCTTACGTCTTGTCATTCCAAGTCTGTGCTATACTGGTATGTATGTTCATTACTTCGTCATTGAATTGAAAGCCACTTCCGATCTAATTATTATTCATTCCTAAAAACCGTTGTATCCGATGCGGTTAGTATAGCGCATGGAGCGTTCACTGTTTACCTGAAGCACATAAAGAGGTATACAAGAAAACCGACAGGAGGCTAATGCACAATTAGTACTAATTGTATTTAAAGTATACATAATGCATAAAACGGTATGGTATACATTCAAAGTATAAATGGCATTAAGTGTATAAACGGTATACAAAGAATGTACTTCAGCCACCACAGTAATACATAGCCCGTATACAATTTATGCCCCACGATGCTTTGAGACAGCATATAATGTTTAAGGTCGAATGTACACTCTGCTGATGTATTAAATAGTTTAAACTATTTTTCGGTATGGGGTTATAATCAACAGCTTATAATTTCGGTTTAATTGTTTTCGTCTTACACTCAAACCTTCCGGCTAAATCAAAACACGGCTTTCGACGTAATACCTTATGACTATCTGATTATAATGCAACCCCACATAATTGAGTGGATTTCGAATTGAAATGATTATGCAACTCTTGATTTGTGTTAACAGTTGCCTTCTGGACACAATTAATGAAACCGAACCTTTTTTCGTCTTAAATTTCAACCCTGCATATATTGTTAGAGCCAGCTTATATATCTTGCTGGAAATGCAAAGAAATGTATCTGGTAGAAAGCACTAATTCAATCTATGTTTAACGAATATGGAGTTAAGTTAGCTGTATGATCATCATTATCTCTCAAATTATTAGTTTAAACCTAACTAAAATTAGATTTTTCAAAAACCGTTCGGCGATGTCGTTTCATAAAATAACCTAGAATTGAGTTCTCAGTGTGAATAATAATAGCAGTATGTATGAAGGTATCTGCATTATTTTGCCAATTCAGCTAAAAAGCAAAATAATTAAAAATGCAATTATTTTGGTTGATTTCAAAGAAATACGTTTGATATGTTATTGTGCTTTTGTGCTCGTTCAAAACACAGCAATTTAGTAATGTTTCGGGTCATCCAAATTACCAAATTACATCCGAAGGCTGCCCATCGTCAACTGCACATGTTGTACACTTCCCTTGATCGCAAATCCGTATAGTGAAAATAAAAGTCCGGTTTATCTTTGTGTGTCGCCGTTAAAATCCTAAAAGTCGAGAAAACCCCGAAATTATATGGAAATCTCAAAATGTCAGCGAAAATCAGTTTCAGTAAACCCCTAATGGAGGTCATGTAATTCTAAATTCAATTCAGGTTAGGTTAGATTCTGTCTGAATTCCCACCCACCGCGCACCGGTGCATTAAATAGTGATTTGTAGTTTGAATGCGTTCTAACGGATTTTGGGTTCTGTCGGTAACACATACTTAAGGTTTGTGGCTTACGAGGTCGGGTGCGGTGGGGGTGGGTGGGGTGTCGATAGAAGGTGTGGTGTGAGCATAATGTTTGATAAATTAAGCTGAATGTGCTTCATTTTATTTTTTCTTGAGCATTCATTAACTACAAGGAAATTAAGAACAGACATTTTATAAATTGCACTATAAAGTAAGACTTATTGTTGTTAACGTACAATTTTTATAAGGTAAACGTAAATCCGAATTACAAGGCAGGCAGACTTCATTTTCCTCCCTTACAAATTTTTCTTATATTAGGATATTAACGAACTCTTGATACAAAGTCCGGAATTATTTTCTCCTTTCATACGCGTATGAAGAACGAGTTTTTTCAGAATAATTTAACTTTCATTTCATTTCATTGCATTTTCAAATAAAACATGAAAGGTAATAATTGAATTTTTTGAAGACAAATTAAGTTGCGGGTTCTCAAGTCTGTTATAGCCAATTAGGAAGAAGTTATTACGTATATTTGTTGGACCAAAATTTCATCTAAATCCTGTTGTGATATTATTACGTACTTGTGACCACATTTTTGCAAAAGGGAAGGCGAAAGAGGTGAGAGCATAAAGCATATTGAGAAAGTAGATTCTACTTCACCTTAGAATTATCCAGTGAGGTATACAGGGTGGTCCATTACCTATTGGACCACAAACTAAATACAGCCGAACGTGAACCTGGGACCTGGGATTTGTCAGGCGAAGGTGACATTAAATTGTAGGCCAAACAAAGCTAAAAGTCCCCAATCTAGGAGACACTTTCTAGAATACTGATTAATCCCAGTGATGTAATTGCATGGACAAATAGAAATAACTAATTAATAAATTAATAATTCCTCAAAACCGGGGACTTTTAGCTGTGCTTTTCTGTTTGTACTACATTTTGCATTTGTATTCGTATAAAATAAACCTTTATGTTGAGCTACTGACAGACAGGATGAAACGTACAAATGGTTCTGAACCACCCTGTATACATTCTTGTCCAACACTTTCGGGTCAAATAAGTCGTTAAAACTCCGTAATATTTTACTCATTAAAGTATTGGAGTTTTACTCTAATTTCAGATTATAATTAGAATTTTTCGGAGGGCGATGCAATATGCAATATAAACGAACCATACATACGAAACCAGCAAAATTATTCTAATTATAATATACTTACTGGGAGGTGTCCGCACATCCGCCATATATTCATTGCCATTAACGAATTTGTTCGAAACGAACGATTTTGTAAATTGATACGTGTCATATCAGCCGGAGTACTCACCAATATTACTTACACCAAAATTTCCTGCACCAACCAAGCGAGGTTGAAGCTCAAAGCTCATGCCCGTGGTGGTTCATAACTTTATCCTCATGTGAATGCAGAACCACTAGTATTAGGTATAATTCAAGGAATATTAAATAATGATTAAACGATACGATATTTCCTCAATATATATATATATATGTCAGAGAACGGAATAATTTAATTATCCCACACTCTGACTAATTAATTAAAATAACATAGTAAACAATAACAATTACAAAATCGACTTATGGATAAATATTGTGAACCAGAGCACAGACACTGGTACATGTGTAGTAAGTTTGTTTGTTTAATGCACAGATCAGTCAATCCTGGCATGCCAGAATTTTCTGCTCTGTGGTTTAATCGGATTTAAAGTGCAGAGGGAAAGCATTCAGGACCAACCCATGCTTCACAATTCACAAACTGTAACCAAAGACATACCAACCAAATTGCATGTACATTGTTGTAGAATAAAAACTAGTTATAAGTAGGGTTGTGCAATTCCCGGGTATTTCAGGTATTTACCCGAGTGTTTCCCGTATTGGGTGTTTAATCAGATTATCAATCCTACAGTTGCAAAAATAAAGTACGAGTACTTATGAGCCAATTCGGTTAAAGAATTTCGGTTTATTTAGCTCTAACTGAAACAATGCTTGCACATATTGAATAGAATGAATTGAATAGAAGTAACCGAGTTGTTCACAAAATGAAGAAAAGAGACAACTAGAAAGTGTTTCGTTTATGTACACGTTTGCATGCAAGAAATGCAGAATTGCAGACGCATAATTTAATTTACACCGATTTTATTGATTGCATCTGGCGCGGAATTTTTTGGTATACATAGGACTGCTCGAGACATCCTCTGCGCATTGACATAAAAAAATACCCGATGGGTGTAAAATAAATATTCACCCCGGGTATTTACCCTGGTAAATACTCGCACACACACCTGTAACTTTTGGGAGCGCGCTCTTCAAAAGAGCGATTTCGGAGCGGAGCGGATTGCAGATTGCACCAAATT
>JAQFYE010001256.1:0-24422 GCA_034694305.1 Protaphorura glebata | reverse complement strand
TTGAGACTCGATAGATCGAATTTCTGTGGATAGAATTTGGAACTCTGGAGGAGACAAGATCTACTCAATTTAACATTAACCGTCCGTGCCTGCGAGAGGGTTAATCCAGGAATTCGTCCAACTGATGAAGCGCAAATTTGAACTGGCGAGGTTTCTGTAGCAGCAACTGTGACTTTATATTTTTGAAGGTCAAAGGTCAAGTTTAAAACAATTCATTTTTGGTTTGCAGTAAAAACTTTACGGCCATGACGGAGAGCTGTGGACCAATGTCAATGTGTATTGAGAGTACGGGACGATGCTCTTGCAAGATGGATGCGAGCGGGAGACAATTTACGGTAACTAACATATTTGGCCTTGAGGTTCTGATAAGATCAGATAACTAGGATATCTGATCTAATCTGTTCAGATCGGCTCGACATTAATATCTGCTTGACTTCATAAACTTAACTCCACGCAATGAGACGGATAGTTTCCCGACAGGACAAGTTCGGTCATAAACCTAATACCGGAAGTTGCATTATCCGCCAACGTCGGTGTGATATCTGACGGATTTCTGATTATCGGATAATTTCAGTCAGATATCCGACCCCATGCAGAATCTTCCACAAATTAACTCCACCTAAAGAGATTCAAATGAAGTTTGCAAAAACAGTATTTCCGGTATATCGAATACCATCAATTTTTTACAATTATATAGTTACCGTTGGGTTATGGTGTGAGACGGTATTTATGTGTAAAGACTTTTTTGAAGTACCTATTCTCTAAATATTTATACCGGTTTCTTGAGAACTGTCCGAGCGATGCAGAGTTTTATTTGCCCTGACATGACCTAATATTGATTTGACTACTATATTATTCCAATTATTCGTGTGCAGACAGTCAACGGTCAATGCACAGATGGAACGGTACCAGTACCAGGCGGCGGAGTTGGCGACATAGACGTAGGGGTGGGTCAACTGGTTGGAAATAACTGCTCTAAGTCTACTCCTTGTCACTTACGAGGTGGTCAACGGTAAATATAATCACAAAATAACCGTAACATAATATGTATGACGTGGCGATATCAATTAATGATTAATCTTGTCATACTTGTGAAGGTGCTCAACAAATGGGACATGTGAATGCCAAAAAGGATATTTGGACGGTGAAGATAATAAGTGTAAGGGGCTGTACGGGGTACCTTGGTAAGTTACTACAAAATTATCAGCATGCGCAAGTCATATCACGTGATGTTATTTCTGACTATTTGTAGTGGTGACGTCATGGACTGTGTTAAGGACGGCGGATTCGATTGTGTCAAAGTCCCAGAATTAAAAACTGTGAAACCGAATATTCCTGATCAAAAATATTGCGTAAGTTTCCCATGCCAGGTGTGTACAGGGTGGTAAAAAACAAAACAATTGCACGTTAACGTCAGGTTCCTGGTGGAGAATGTGTTGGCATTCCAAAGGTATTTGTAGGAAATAATTCCGATTGAGAAAACCACTTCAGAACAGCAAACACATTTTCTGTTGGATCGAATCGAACTCTACATGACTAGAGTAAGGGTCCCCTGTAACACTACTTTAACGGGTTGATTTTTGTCAAATTAAACGTAACAGAAATTAACGTTTTAATTTTTTTTTACGACATACCAGGTTTGTAAACAATTTGATTTGAACACTCAGAGTGGGAGGTGTGGAGCTGTATCTCTGACGCCAACTGAACTTGGAATCCTCATCTTGGTCGCCATACTTCTACACCGTGTCCCCAAAATTAGTAACTAATTATAAAACCCAATTAAATCACAAAACTGCTCATGGTTTTAAATATCCACATGAAATGAAAGTGTCAAGTTTTCGTAAGAAAATTTTGTCAACTAACTATTATAAGTAAAATTAAAAAAAGAATAACCGAGTTCTGCATGGTGCCGAGCAAATTATTAAAAAATTTCATTTCTTACACCTGGAAACGTTTCAGCTGAAGATAAGGAACATTTCCTTTCAAATAAGTACCTAGGTTGTTGGATTCGGCTATATTTGTGATATGTTGACGTCTTTGATTTCCTGACCCACTTTTGTGAAGGTTCTACCCCGATAAGCATAACTATCTTGCCTCTAGAAATACTCGAATCAAAAGTACTTTCTGACGTCACGGATTTCTATGGCCATACAGAAAGTGCGTTTGGTCCATATAGTTTTAGCGGCCAAACGATAAAGGCATTTCACGGTAGTTACTTCACAAAAGTTGTTCCAAGAGGTCAAAAGCTACAAATGAATAATGCGGCCAAATCCAACCATCGTGTTTTTTCGGTAAGGACCGGACGGTGTTCTTTCTGTGTGCTTTAAAAATACGCAAGCACTAACATCAACATGTACATTTCGAATCTCGTCGAAATATAATTAAATTTCTCTCAATTTATCCAAACTGCGCTTTTTTCGAATATAATATAATTTAATATATTCCAAGCTGTAACTCATTACACAATTAACGACACTAATTAGGCTCAACGAAATCACACCTCTTAAATATTTCCATCATTTCTTGCACTCCAATACATGAAATCTGAGAATATTGTACAGGAAAGGCTGCCGCTCTTCGGTCACTTGTCCGGATCTTAAGGCTGTCACAAAAATTGCAAGCACATTCGGATTTTCTTCTTTCATGGCTGTGAAATAACTCAATGGAATAATGGACTGGTCAAAATTTTGAAAACAAATCGAAATTAGATAAAGGAAACTTATCAAAATTATTATATTTTGGAGCTAATTCTGATTATTTTTAGTGTTACCTTCTCTTCTGTGAATCTGAAGTAACGAGTGATGTCTCCTGCCATAAACTTCATTTTTAAACTCGGTCCTTCAGCAAATCTCAATGGAAGAAGAATATAACCTGCAAAAACTTCATCACCAAATGAGGTGGCTCCAAATTCCACCAAGAGATCAGAATACCTGAAAGCAACGAAACAAATGCAGATCATTATAGAGGGTGTTCCAAAAGCATGTACAAAACGATGACGGTTTCATTGCAACCACGTAACTTATGTCACGCTTCCTTTAAAACCATAACGTTTTATTTAAATTCTTGCCTGTTCGGAAATGCACACACACACAACGTTAACTTTTATTCACCAATGCGCTTATTTTATAGAAATTCTCTAGATTAGAATTAGAATTAGAATCATCAATCAGGTGTGGTCTACAGGAATAATACAATTTCCTATCTCGTCTGAGGTAATTTCATTTTAAGTCAAATGGGTCAAACCCAGACTTTAATCTTTCACTTTCAAATAATTAATTACAATTACAAATTACACGAAGGGAATTTCATTAAATACAAATCAAACTTACCTAATTGTAATTTAAAATTCAGTTATAATTTTCAAATTAGTCATTCAAATTGATGCTTTTATGCGGATTAACATTAGAGACACATCTTCGCATTTAATCTTCAAAATCTTAGGTAATAGTAAAAGTAATTGAAAGAAATTGGAATTTAATTTTACAATTACAATTATTTCTCAAGTACATTTAATTATAATTAAACGTGACAGGTTAATTTTCTGAAAGTAACTAATTACAATTCCGTAATTTTAAATGTAACTTCTTAAGATTACAATAAGTGAGCAGTCCAGCGTGGTCAAACCGTGCGGGGCTTTTCTCTAGGAAATGTATATTTTAGTTTTTACTGGTTACCAGCGTTAGGTCAGCACCACAGGTGAGGTAAGGTATCCTGGTAAAAATTGAGGTCGGATTCCCCTGGTAACCAGAAAATGTGGGCGCGCGCGCCGTGCAAACAACTAATGACAAAAATGAGAAACGAAGACGAGGTCTAAGTTCAGACGAATCTTCGACAGTCGACAGACAACAACTCCAGTGTACGACCAGTGCGACAATTTTAATTCTAACGTATGGTTTTGTGAAATACAAAAAATGGAGAAACACTCCATGTTCCTCGTGATTGCTTGGATTTTGATTGTGACCTTGACATCGTGCCATGGACAATTCAAGTTCAACAAGGATAAGGTTAGGACAACTCCTGATCCAAAGGCAGCAACGGTGAAAAGGCTTGGGCAAAAGTCGTGGGATGGAAATTCTCCTAAACCTCCTGTTCCTGGGGATAATTTCACCTTCTCCACGCAAAAGTACGTGAAGGTCCACGGTGGAGCGTGCAAGGAATATATTAACATGAACCGTGGAGTGTACTATGACAAAGATGATCCTAAGCAAGCGTTTGTCTACTACCCATGGACTTTCTACGTCAAAGATTGTGACATCTCAAAGTTTCTTTAGTAAGACAAACATACAATTTTATCTACAGGGTGATTCATAATCCGTCACATACTGACAAATTGGAAACTCAGGTGGGTTACCCAGGTTTTCAGTTACGTGTATAGCAATAAGTAGGCAGTTGGACCTGGCCAAATTTTTTATATGTTGTAGCTATTGACCTCTTGAACAACTTTTGGCCAACTATTTGGCCGCCAGAAATACATGGGCTAAATACACATTGCGATAACATGAATACGCCAGGGATTCCTATGACCTCCAAAAATTCATTTGGCATGTGTGTTTCTAGCGATTCAATGGTGAGACTTCTCAGGTTGGAAGCTTAACAAAAGTTGGTTCAGAAGGTCTTAGGTCTACAATATAGCAAAAATTCAGACGAATTTCGCCTCATTTTGCCATAAATACTTCTCTTCGACCGTGTACAAAACAGTGTGTAAGACTTTCTGTATTTGTATGTACAAATATAGCCGCCTCACTCCTTATTAAAAATTATCATTATAAACCACCCTGTACTGAGTTTTTTTTCTGTTTTAAAAAATTAATATAATTTTATCTTCTAATTTAGCTGTTCTGACGACAAATGCAAGTGTTTCAAAGGGTATCATTGGAATACGAATACCTCAGATGATGGAACGTGCGTTGCTGGCTTCCATCAAGATTGCGCAGAATTCAAAGGCTACGACTTGTAAGTATATGCATGGCTTGAATGGACCTTACCACTAGATCAATGCTTCTTGGGTCTGGGCGCATATTTCCATCAGTTTTCAATTCTTCAAATTGTTATTACATTTTCGGATCTATATGCTATTGTTAATACGAAAGCCTGCCTAAAAACCGATAAAAGCAAGCATTGAGCCCAATTCTGGTAAAGCCCTTTATTTGTTTCTATTAAAATATACCTTGTTTACAGGGTCACGCATAACGTTCGCTCCCCCCTCGGCAGCTAAATTTGGGGGAGCCGGACAAAAAGTGAGGTACGCATTTTGTAGGGAATCTTATGAAGGATCTGGAAAGCCATTCCGATTGAAAATCATTTGCGCGTAGCGGCGCTGATGGACATTTAAGTAAAAAAACGGCTTGAAAAGACCCCAAAAGGTAGGCTTTCTGGTACAAAAACATGCCCAAAATAATTATTATTTAAAAAAAAATCCGTCGATGCCACCTTCTTTGCAATAATGTTTTGCAATTTTTAAAATTTTGTTGGGCCGGTTTGGAGAAAGTCGATTTTTCATTGCTAGGCCATTTCGAAGGTTTTTTCACCAAACTGCCCTGTCAGTGAAAAAACGACTTTCTCCAAACCGGTTCAACAAAATTTTAAAAATTGCAAAAAAATTATTGCAAAGAAGGTGGCATCGATGGATTTTTCGAAAAAAAATTATGTTGGGCACGTTTTAGTAGTAGAAAGCTTACTTTTTGAGGTCTTTTCATGCCGTTATTTACTTAAGTGCTCGTCAACGCCACTACGCGCAACGGATTTTGAATAGGAATGGCTCCCCAGATTCTTCATAAGATTCTCTACAAAATGCATATCTCACTTTTTGTCCGCCTCCCCCAAATTGGGCTGCCGAGTCGGGGGGGGGGGGCAAAGGTTATGCTTGACTCTGTACATTGTAGACGATTTTCCATGTTTCTCATTCAAATAAAAAAACAACTCAAAAGTCAAAACATGTAAACAGTTTCTTTCTTTTTAAAAAACAATCCTTTTATGAATTTAGTCGCATCAGCCCAATCTGTGGTGAAGGAATGCAGTGTGTATCGAATGGTACCGGAGAACAAAAAATCTGCGTTTGTTTTCAAAATCAGTAAGGACAAAAACTAAATTTTTTCTTTCATATTTAATAATTGATTGTAATTAATTATTTTTTAAATTGCAGAGCAAATTATGTTTACCGTGGCAATGTGACGGAAGATACACATGATGCACTTGGGAATCCCAAATATTATTGTGCCAGACCTAAGCCATTAAACTTTGGGGATCCTTGCAATGAGTACAGAGGACAAGTAAGAATGTGATTTATATACAGTGTGTCCGATAAGTGAACCAAATCTTAGTATCACTGAAACCGAAGGCATCCTTAACTTAATACACTGACCCTGGCATTGACCACCTGACGAGGATATTTAGCCACGACCTAGCTAAGACCAATGTTGTCTTTCATTTACAGAGTGGTGCATAAACTTTTACCAAAACTAGAAGACTCTTAGAAAAGTGAAGATATACATTTTGTAGAGAATCATATAGAGGTCCAAGGAAGTTAAAGTTTAAAATCCGATTTGCGTAGAGGTTCTGACGAGGGCTTGAGTGAAAAGTCGACAGAAAAAACACTTAGAAGAAGTACTTTTGATTTTTGAACGGGTTTTCCATAGAAATACGTCCAAAATAATTCGTTCCGAAAGAAAAATGTTTGCCTTTTTTTTACTACAATTTTTAGATTTTTTGATATATTGTTTGGCTTGGTTTGGTTTGGAGAAAATCGATTTTTCACCACTGGCGAAGCATTTGGAGGAAATAGTCTGCCGTATTACAATTTAAATTAAAAATCAATTCGTCAGCGCCGCAACGTGCATCAAAGCGGAATAGCTCCCTTGTTTGTCCATAAGATTCATTTTGAGATATGCAAAATGTATATCTCAAGTCTTCCCTCTGACGCCCCATGGCACGGCTATAGGAGGAACAAAAGGTTATGCATCATTGCATCATTCACTACTCTGTATATAAAACTATTTTGAAACTGTTTTGTAGGAATGGCGTCCGGATTCTGCGGCTGGACCTGGCAAGTGGAAATTATTCAACGTGACGAAAACTGATTGCAATGACGGCCCCGAATCTACGCGAAGACCGAATTTGTACTGTAGATTCCCCTCAAATCTCACCGGTCCTCTCGTCACATACGGTAACCGTACTGGAGGGATATGTGCATGCACTGACCCAGAACTCGATTGGGATCCGAATCTAAAAGGATGTTACCCAAAACCCGGTACAAATTGTACGCAAGTGAACAAAACGATTACGGTCACCTTCAAAGGCTGGGACCCAAAAAGGGGAAAGTGAGTCAAATTTTATTAATGGCAGCTGCAAGGCAACCAAGAATCCAATCCAATAATTTTCCCACGACCCCAGAAATAACAATTTTTGGCTTACTAGTCAAACGACACTATAAAGTAATGTAAAATGGGGAAATATATCCTCCTGCTAATAACCTCCTGCTAATAACCTGCCTTATACACAGTTTTGACTCAAATTGATTTGAATTGAATCGGAGTCCTCTCAGGAAACGGAAAAACACTGTACAAATAAAAACCTCCCTAAGTGCCTATGTAATTAACAGAGACGTGGAATAAGGCTCGTAGATTTTGTGGAGAGTACTTTAAAATTCTGAAACCGTCAACATGGTCTCACAAACCACATACAGTTTACCTTAGAAAAGTGAGATAAACAATTTCTACATAATTACTTTCGGATCTCCGGAATTAAATTTGTACCAGGAATCCTGAGAGAGTGATGGCTAATTAGATTTCAAATTCAATGCAAAAGAAGGTATATCTCAGAGTAAGCGGGACTCCACACACTCCACAGGTGAAGTAAAAAAGTAAAAGTTATGAACTACCTTGTACGTATTCACAGAGATGCAACAATAAAGAACGCGACATTTGACTGTGGATTGTATGGGGCGTGTCAAAGACAATTTTACCGAAATGGAACACAAATGCAAAATGGGGTATGTGTTTGTGGTACAGATAAAGCTGGAGATGTTTATGAGGTGAGTGACCTTTGACTATGACCTAATCAGACGCGACTAGAGAGTCCTTTAGACAATGAGACAATTTACAATTTAAGGCCGCGTCTATGCTAATTTAATTCTTTACATTTTGGCGTTTGGAACAAATTATTGTCAGAGAGAGAGACGAGCATTTGTCTGGTAGGGTCGCTACTGTCAAAACATAATAACTGCTATTTAACGAACGGCGACATAGATATTCCGTTTCTTTAAGCGGATTTGTCATATTTTAACAAAAGCTCACATACAAGAAGCCCTTGCAATAATTGCAATGCAATATGCAATGTGTTAACACTAGAAAAAGTGGGTGGTTGGTGCGGTGACATATCACTCAAGTTCAATCTGAGGTTATCTTTATAAATATACGCTCAGGTACTAATCAACGAGTTCCAAGTAAGCACAATGATTAAAAAAAATGGACGAAATAAGCATGGACGCGGTCTCAAGGTATTACGAGTTCGGAATCGGATTATACCAATAAATTCATCTGATATGAACTTGTATATTTCAAATCTGCAGCAAGCGTCAGGTTTTTGCTTCAATGCAACCGAGAAAAATGTTGGCGTCGGGAGAAATGTTGGAGATAATTGTACAGTTGCTGGAAGTGACCGTTGTCATTTGGCTGGTTTTCAAGAGTAAGCAAGCAATTATATAGTAGGAATAAACTTTTGTGCATTAGAACTATGTTAGTCTATGACAAAATTCCCATACACTATTTTTAAAAAGAATGACAGGAATAAGAATAAATTACTATTAGACTACTCCGAATGAATAAATTCGCACAGTCGAATTTGAATTAAAGATATGTCCCATAAAGCCAGAAATAAATTTTCACTGAGTGGACACGGAAGAGAAATGGTAATAAAGAAAGGGAACATTTCAATTCAAACATAGTTGGCTTACCGAACATCGTTATGTGCGGATGTATACCCTTTAAAAATATTACCTTTTAATAATTAATTGATCTTAACATTCTTACGATCTTAGGTGTGTGAGTGGCGTTTGTGACTGCAAGAAACCATATGGTCCTGTTGACATCACCGAAGAAGGTAAACCCAGGCGGGTGTGCAAAGGACTCTATGGGGTTAAATGGTGATTTCTTTACTCAAATATTATGTCTAAACATAATTTTCAAATTTATTCGAGTATAAATATTTCTTTAAATCTTGTTCCATAGTAAAAACCTCGATGACTGTGTTACTGACGGTTATGAGTGCGTACAAATCCCGGGCTTAAAATTCATTAATGCGAGCGCTAATGAAGATGATCAATTCTGCGTAAGTTTTGATAAGAGACATACTTTTCTCATTTTAAAATTTCCTTCTTTCATAAATCGTTTTGTTTAATTCAATAGGTTTGTGCTGGGACAAATTTCTTGAACACTGAGACTGGGAAATGTGGAGCTGGATCATTGACTCCAACTCAATTCGGACTCGTCCTCCTCGTTCTACTTTACTTGGGAAATTTTGATTTCCTCAAATCTTAAATAATCCGCGTCAAAAAATCTTTCGAGCAATTTCAAACACAACAAATATAAATAGAAAAAAATACCATTCGACTCACTTCGACTGGTTCGGTAAAACAATGAATGTAAAATGAGAAAATGTACACAATTGACAAATTATAACAATGTATTATTCTCTACAATGATTAAAAATAAAAATGAGTCATTCACCTTTTCAAATTGTGTTTGGCTCTCTCTGTACTATATGGTTACCGTAACTGTTACAGATTACAGACTATATGTAGAATGCCCGGTCTGAACATCATAACTGCTCACTAAAGAACGGCGGACATCATAATCATTCATCAATCATTTAATTTTACAAAGAGTACTCAATCGAAAACTAGAGCGCTGTACTATAGAGTGAGTGTATCAATGTGTATGTGAATGCATATCCGAAGAGGCATGACAATTAATAAACAAAAGCAATCAAAACTTGAAAAAATATGAAAAATTCGCAAAGTTTGCAAAGACTTACAGCGTTTCGAACGTAGAAGATCTGAAAGGGTCGTCAGGGTAAGGGGTCACAAAAACAGCTTGCTTCTGATCCAAGAGTATCGAATTATTTCCAAGTTTTTTCAAAATTGCACCCAGTAGCTCACGAATTTGTGGGTCCAAAAAAAGTTCATATCCTAAAATAAAATCATCAAAATTCACTTGAGCTCATTTAATACTTTAAAATTACAAAATTACATACCCATTAGAAAACATAGACTGATTCTAGAATAGAGCATGAGAACATCAGGTGGAGTGGAAAGTAAAACTTTTCCTCCAGCTTCAGATTTACTCAAAACAAAATTGATCAATTCAAGGACAAGTTTGACTCCGGCCTGAAGGTCCGTCGCATAAATCGTCTGACTCTCCGTTTCTAATTTACTGTAGAAATCATACCAAATATGGAATGGTTCTAGAATCCAATGTTTGGATTTAATCACTTTTCCTTTCCATGTTTGGAATAATAAATCTGTTCCTCTTTGTCCTTTTTTCTCATCCACTTCCGTCAACAATGTTTTAAGAAATAAACCGGCCGCGTGCTCATCAAAGGAAGATTGAGTTTGAACTTGACCAGATTCTAATTGTGTCTGAAATACAAGACAACCAATGAAAACATTAATATACAGGGTGGGGAATTGTTATGAACCACCCAGTTGATAGTATATTACATTACATACCTGTGTCTTGCCCAAAGATTTCAAACACAACTTCAACAACCTTCCAAATAATTCTGTATCACATTTTTGAATAATTGGAACTAATTTATAAAGGAGTTCAAATTCAAATTCAAAATTAAAATTTGGAAGTGCCTCCAAAATTTCTGCGATGAAGAAGAGTTCATATCGAAGGAAGAAATTGTCCACCGCAACTGATTCCTGGAACAAATGTTTGGACGTCAAGACTCTTTGGAAATATTTTGTGATGTCAGAATTAAGCAAGTTAGGATTCTTCTCAATTCTCTGGAATCGTGATATAGTAATTAAAACAGGAAATGGTGTTTTCTGTCTCAAAATAGGATTCAAACGTCCACCGAACATTGTTGCACCACAAACAGAGAAGTTGGTCGGATATTTGGCCGCTTCCTTTTCAGCATCTTCAGGTTTGACTTTCATAATTATAAAACTGTGATTTATGAGTTGACTTGTGATGGTAGTGTAGCCTGAACTTTGGAGGAATTTATCCAAGGCTTTCGTTACAGCTGGGAAGGATTCATATTTTTTTGCGATGGAAATTAACTTTAGTCCTTGTTCCAAGGCGGCGAGGGACAAATCCTAAAACGTACAGAACACACATTAATTGACATCAGAATTCATAGTCAATCAATTTATTAATTCCCAACGTTAGGCTGCTAACAAAGAAAGACTATTCATGGTATCATGGTCTCTCAAAATAATAATACAAAACATAAGAGTTGGCTTACGTCATCGCACATCTCTCTCGTCCGATCATCACTCAGTTGAGCAAGAAGTTTGACAAGGAAAAGTGCCACCGAGGTTACAGCGTCCTTCACGATAGTCCAATGAGAATGCGTTTCCGTAGACAATTCCAAAATTTTGGAGAAAAGTGAAAAGAGATGAGCAGCGTGGTTCAAGTCAAATGGAGTCAGAAAGTCACGTCTTTGATAACCATTGAGGTATTTCATGAAAACGCCGAAGAAAGATCTAAGGTAAATTCAAGTAAAATTTTTAAACACTTGAAGTATTTTCTAAAATGTATTAAAAACGCAATTTTAAGGTATTGCTGGTATGGTATGACGTAACTTTCTTTCGGTTTATGAAAGACATGGACTTCCTAACGAAAAAATCCTAAATTTCGCATGTTAAAAACACCGATTAAACCTACTTCTGATAAAACGTACTCATTATAACGAGAGAATGTTAAGTCAGTCTAGTGGTACGTTAAAAACCTCTAACTGTAACAATATTAATTTAAAACACTTTTTCTTTGGCTTTAAATAACAAAAATTCTGAATATTTGAGAATGTGAGACTTACGAGTATTCTTCCAAACCAAATCCATGAGATAAAAATGCTCTCCAAACTTTGAATGATTCTAAAACCAGGAATTCAATGTCCTTCACATGACTTTGTTCTAACCTGAAAAAAATTTATTATTCAAGATATTAAAGACTTTTTTTTAAAAAAAAAATCGAAATATTTATGAGCTTACCATTGGTCGTATGCCAAATAAGAAAGAATTGCAGGAAGAAGGTCGAACTTCGAGAAAACTGTCCGTGCGTTAACGGGACTCGAGTCTATGAGAATTCTGAACAATTTGAGCGCAAGGGCCAACGGTTTACCCACTAGCGACCTTTGGGATTTTCCTATTAAAAGAGACATAAAAATTAAATTATATTATAGAAAAAAATACATACGTTACTTGGTATTCGGTGTAAGTGTAAGGCATGGTTCAACAACTCTGTGTATTTATTTCACAGGCATGCGTTGCTTTGCATTTTGCCTAGGGAAGGTACCCTAGTAATAGTTGGAAAAAAGCCAATATACAAAACCCAGTGAAACACCCACTCAGTATAAACTGCCTGTCTTATGGGATTAAACCATCCACAAGAATCAAAATAAAAGTTAAATATACTGACCGACCAAAGACCAATTTGAATTCACATGACTCTTAGCAATGTATTTGAGTAAATCTTCAAATTCCAAGACTTTGGTTGGAGAATGCCTTGCCACACGAATCAAGATCTTAAGAATGCCCAGAGTTCCACCTTCGTTCAAATTCTCTGATTTCTTTCTCATGAGAAAATCTAGTCGACGTAAAAGTGCAGATCTTGTCACCAAAAATTCAATCAAATCCATTCCACACACATCCACGTCCTTCAAGTCTTCTTCTCGTTCTTCTTCCTCAGAAGAGCCCGGCGTCGAAGGAAAACATGGTATTCGTTTTTCTTTTGGAGTAACTAAAATCCAAGGCTGAGTCGTGTCTGGCCAAAGGTATGAGCTATCCAAACTCATCTGTCAAATTTAAAAAAAAAATTAAATTAAATTAAAAGTTAAAATACAAATACAAGTTACGGACCGAATACTGAATTCATCGTAATCGGCAATTTTTAGCCGATCTATTCGATTGGCAGTATTGTGCCTGTGCTCCGCAATGTAATTCCAAAAGATAAGTGCGTACCGAATATATTTCGTATTTCGTATTCGCCCTTTAACTCCAGAAATTACTTTCATTGACATTCGTCGTCAAAGAAATGTATGCTTTTTGTTGAATGGGTTATGCGGAAGGTACCCCGTAGTTGCAGTTGTGGAAAACTCCAGTAGAGAAATAATCGAAGCAACACTATTTAGTCTGCAACAATGCTCACCATAAATGAATGTGGGAAGGACTGCCTGTACCACGAACGTAAGCTACACCAAACTGACTATTTAAGACGTTATAAAACTATGACAGAAATGAAAAAAAATAATCAAAGTTCCAGGTCACATGATCACATGACAGTACCTCCTCGTGAAGGGAATATAGCATGGCAGCTAGGCAACTCAACGCAGAATTGATAGTCACAGCATCCGTTTCGTCCAGGCCTTTCCGGACGACATAGACACAGTCCATCTCACTCCATAAATAAAATAGACTTTTGTCCAGAGTATGATCAAAAATGCCTAAGAAAAAAGACAAAGATCACAATCAAAAATTAATTCACTAAAAATAATGAGTATTTATACATAATGTAACATTTGTGAAGAATTTTAATTTTAAGGAGGATAAAGTTCAGTTTTACAATGATAGATCTAACGAACTAAATGAGGCTAACCAAAAAATTTTAAAATCAGAAATGGTGGGATTTTCTTACGCAATATAACATTATGTAAATCTGAACTTCACCCTCTACACATAAACACAGAGTTAACAATTGACTCACCAAAATGATTATTTTCAAAAATAACTGTTAAAGTCTCAAAAGCAACTGCTCGTTGCTGAAGATTCGTACTCCTACCTAAGGTCAATAATTCCCCTAATGTGTAACCAGGTCGCTCCATTTCTTCCCCATGATGATGAAGACCTTGTGACCAAGTTTCGTCACTCTTCAAACGACTCTCTGACACAAGTTCACCAGCAAAGTCAAATCGAGCATTTAACCCCCCTCCGCTTTCGATGGGCAGGTTATTAGTATTTCCTGCCCCCTGACCAGGAGGTAATGTCCACTCTAATTTATCAGATTCAACTTTATCCATATGCGGAAAGCGTTTCACTGTTTCTGGGTCAATTGGCAGTTCCTGCAAGCTTGCAGTAGAAGATGATGGTGCTGGGGTAGCAGTGGCCGCGGCCACGGTGGCGGGTTTGTCCGGCTGAGCAGATGTTCTTTTCCGAACAAATTCCACCAATTTAGGGTCAAGTCTTTCTTCTAATTTTTTTGCTTCGGCACGAATTTCTTCTTGTGACATTCCAGCACAAAGTGGATGAAAATCCACTCCCTCTGGGGCTGATTCCGAAATTGAGGGTCCTGGCTGAGGTTCTTGTTTCTGTATTGAGGACCCTGGCTGGGGTTTACATTCTGACACCTTCACGTCATTCTGACAAATATTCTTATTTTTAATATTTCTTTCCTCAGCACTCCTTGCAAAAAGACTCTTCTTTTTAGTAGGTGCAGTTTCGGCCACGGTGGCCGCTGTTGACAGGTTCGATCGAATTAATTTGTCACGTCCAGCCCTCATCGCCGCTGGAGTTATTGGGGTCAGGTCTATTTTTTGTAAAATTGACTGTACCAAATCAGTGGATACAATGTCTTCTTTCACAACAACTTCTAGCGGTAAAGTGGGGTCTACAAAAAATGGTTCCAATTTTGGCTTAGGTGGGAGAGTCGGAATGGAGGTCTCCTGGGTAGAACCGATTCGTGTCACTTTGGCCGAGGAAGATTCGAGATTATATACTCCCATATTTTTGGCTTCTAAAAATTCTCTTTGTAGTTCCAAAATCTCCTCTTCGTCTTCCTTCGCGTGGGGACGTTTCGGACCGTACATTTTATTTTCTAAATTAAAATATGAACATGTATTTCAATTTTTGAAACAAATTTTTTCGGACTAACATTTATCACAAAAAGGAACTTGTATAATACAAATGTACAATTTGTAGCTTCTAATTTCAGATTTGATTTTATTACAAAATACATACATTAATTGACTTTAGCCTAAGGCATGGTCAAACTTTACAGAGAATTTTTTCGTATGTGAGATGATGGGTATCTCTAGTAGTAGCCCAGTAGGAAATATTCCAGGAAGTCAAAGAACATTAAACGGAGAAAAAAAAAACATTAAATCAACCGTAGTCAGTCAGTGAAGGTGAAGGTCCAAGGAACTGAACCCCACCCCAGTACCGAGAAACTGGATGGACTTGCTGATTTTATATTATTTTAATTAAATCAACTGATTTTCAATAATTTACTTACAAAAGTTTTGACGAACAGTCGTAGTCGTAGAAAAGTGGAGCGGCGCGGCGGTGTAACCACCAAATACTGCGGTCAATAAATTAGAAAGGTAAATGCGGAAAAGCTTTCTCTCGCTGGCCAGTCAAGAAGTAAGTGGTCAAAGATGTCAACAAAATACTGATTACCGAAATACCGGTAAGAACCGACGAATTTTTAAAATTTTCTGAACCAAATCTTGAAAGCACTTTATTATGTCTGAAAACGAGACGACTAAAATTCTAATTTGGCGGAAAGCGAACGACCGCCAATGCGAATGTGAGAATATGATGGGGTAAGTGGAGATCAATTTATTCCTTTGTTCACGCTATGTTCACTTCCATTTCCTCATGCCGACGGTTGTCTTACATTCCAGACACTTTAAATTTTTATTTTCCTATATTTTTTCAATTAATTCAGTCAAAGTATAAAGTACGAGTCAAAGTAAAAACCCAGCGACAGATTTCTTCGAGTTCGTTATTTTTTCGAAATTGTAAGTTTGAAAGTACGCAAAAATTAATTACGTAAATCGCATTTAGTTCAGATTTCTTAATACATGCTTGCCTAGAATATTTTAGAATCTGTGGTATTTTATAGCCCGGCATTCTTCTACTATATATATATGTAATATTTTGTGTCTTATTTTTCGGGAACCGTTTTGAAATTACTTTAACTATAAATTTTTTCTTATCAGACTATCGACTTCGCTGTGGTTTTTGGTGAGGCATTCGAGTATTTTTAAATTGAAATCAGTAGTAGGGAAAACTGCTGCCGGAAAACATAATATTCCAAAGTGACTACTCTACACTGTGCGCCGGATGGATCGTACCTGCACAGAATAACGAATAAATATGCGCTACACTACAGCTTGTGTGTAATTATACTCACTCAGTCACAGTCACTAAATTGTAGAACTCATTACGCTAAACAAATAGTAACGTATTTTCGTTGAATACGGGTCAAGTTTTAATTCGACAAATGAAGGGTACGCCCGGTTGTTGTACGGAAAGGTCATTATTATCTTGGTATTTTTATTTATAGAACTCGCATTTTAAACAAAAAACTTTATTTGTAATTGAAGACAGTTGAATGTTTTTACTACGATTATTTTCTCTATTTATTTGTCATCGTCATTTTCGACAGTTTTTCTATCCTTATTTCGCTGATTTTGGCGGTGGATTTGGCTGTGCTGGAGCTACTGGGGCTGCTGGTATCCCCGCCGAACCTCCATCCTTGGCTGCTGCTTCCTGTTTTGTCTTGTCTTCTTTTCCCTGTTTTTTCTTTTATTCATCTTCTTTTGCTTTTGCAGCTTCCGCTTCCTTGGCATCCACTTGCATGAACAGATTCTTGGACTCTGCTTGTTTCACAGCCCTTGCAACTTCTGCATAATCAGGCATTCCTGGTCCATCGTCATGAGCGTTTGCTCAGGATTTTGTTTAGTGTTCATGTCATCCATTTTCATTTGTTTCGTAACGGTTTTCTTTTGAGTTCTAGTCGACTCGACTCAAGTCACAGTAGTTGTCACTTTCGGATCTTTAAATTAAAAAGTGGCTAATTAGTTGAGATAATAATACTCGTATTGATTCAAATTTGTTGTCCTGCTGAGCCAATCGATTAGTTTTCACGAACGAGCGGATATTTCAGTTACATCAATGCCGTCTTCAGTCTGACAAAAGTCAGACTGAATATCGAGACGGCATTGGTTACATTAGCATAGCGAGGTATAAATATGAAAACACTGAAGTGACTTCCATAGTGAAATAATAATAACACGGAAGGAATCCTAGGCATAGCGAGGCAGTAAGGACGACCTTTGTCGTATACCGCCATGCATTAAGATTTGCCAGTTTAACAATTAAAGTTAACTGTAATTGTAATTTCTATTCCAACAGGTACAGTTTTGTGACATAAATTTTAAGAGCTCTTGGGTTTCGACGTGGTGGTTAGTCTCCGGAGAAGTTACTCTAGAGGCCGAATCCTCCCGTATATAATTAACCAAGTCCAAGATATTGATAGCTGAGCGTCCTTCTCTGACCTCCTCTATGACCCAAGCCTTATTTCCTAGAGTTACCTTCCTCAGTCACACAACGAAAAGACGAACCCAAGACAAAGAACACACAACAAATAATACAGCATGAATTGTTCCAAAAGAAACGAGTAAGTCCAACACACACAATGCTCAAATAATCGTTCGTTCACACACACACAAAAGTAATTGATTGAATTAATTAATGTATAATTAAATAACGTAACGTGTAATAATAGGTTGGATTTATGATTAAATGTTCAAAAAGATGCTTGTTTACAAGATCAAGCTAGTTCAACACAAGTTATTGCTCTAACTCAAATCTCAAGGTCTAACCTTGACCGATCACAAAACCTCAATCTCCTTCCCAAGGTCCTTCTTGGACTCAACTCAAAATCCGACTGTCCTCTTCTCCACAGAAACCCAAGATGGATTCGGTGTTAGAATGGCGAAAACAAAATTGGCAGAAAAGTCTTGCAAACATGGTAAATAACTTAACTTCTAAGAAAAATATACAATAATCTTAATTGTTACAGCCTTCAAGCGACGAGTTTTAATGCGTTGTTATTTGTCGTTTTGCCTTTCTACATTTTACACACACAAACCTGAGTGTTTTCAGAAGGAAGAAAGTGAGATATTTTATGCATTTATAAATATGTCTATGCGGGATCTACGTAAAATCACATTGTGCATCAATTATGGGACCGCAGCAATGAGAATTACCTGCAGGGAATCCATCGCGTAGTCGCAGCATAATACTTTTACTTGGACCCGGACCCCGCTGTTCCATTGTACAATGGTTCAATTCCTCGGACACGTACTTACACTACTTCAACCTACACAGATGCGAGGTATTCTTCCCATTTTTACTAATAGCCCTTAGTCAAATGGGAAGCAAACCCTCCTCGAGGAAATATAGGCATTATATGTTCGACCATATGGCTTGGACAATATCAATTAACAATTAACACGTGTATTTAGCTTTAAAGATTGACTTGTTGAAAACCAAGGAGAGTATTTGGCCTTTGCCTACTACAGTGCTAAAATTGCACATATTTTAAGAATTGTTTACTGTGTGTGTGTGACTTTGGCCTAGTATTTAATTAGCACCTCAGGAAGCATACGCACGAGGTAGAGATCTAATTGCTTTGATGAAATCCAGGGCAAAATTGGAAATCAGACTTGAATTACCATAAAAATGAATGGAATGTTATCATGAGATTATGTCGTCCATGTGATCATGATCTTTCCAAAATTAATTTTGCATTATATAAGTGTGATCTGGAACAATTAATGGATCTAGGATTATAATTGTATCAAAAAATATTAACCTTTGCACGTGGGAGTTTAGCACTGCTGGCATTTCTTATTGATTAACAATTTAATCCCTAATTAATTCATGTACTTAAACAAGGTTTATGAAATAAATGATTAATTAATGATCATAATCATTCATTGAATTCACTACAAATATGGATTTGTTTGGAACATTCACTTCATTTGTGAGTCTTCAAACCCAAGCTCAAATCAATCACCAAAATATTTAACGCAATGAAATTCATTCTGTTCGTAGTGAATCTGGCGATTATTTCTACTAAAGCCAGAAATCACGTCAGATTCTACGATAGACCATTCTTTCAAGGTAAAGTACATTCACATAGAGTACCCGTATGCACTCAGAATGTCTCCTTATGCAGCGCATTTTCTGGTCAGTGACAACATACCTACCTAAATTGTAGCCAAATCAAAAGTTCTACTTTTTGTATTAAGCTAAGGAGATCTCGTTCTTTTTTACGAAATTATTATTATTTCTAAAACATCATGCACTCGGATTTACGATTTACATCTAATCCTTTTCGTCTGGATGGAATTGGTAACTGGTATAATGTTATTGGGGATCTCAAATGCAAATTAGCATCCGCCGCCCTTGGCCTAGGGACGGTACCGATAATAGTAGCATAAAATTCCAGAGAAGAAAAGTATTTCTGTTTTGATAAAACTATCAGATATTGTCAGCCCGAGGGGAATCAAATCCTACACTTTCAATTGGTGAGATGATGAGGGGTTTAACTTTTATCGTGCAATTTCATTTCCTAGGACCCAGCATGACGTTGCCATTGGACGGGACGACCTGTGTCAATTTGGACCGTTATAAATTCCGTGCATCATCAGTTGATGTCGTGGGAAACGCCAGGTGTGGATACATTTACGACTTGGAAAATTGTCAAGGGAATAAGGTCAGAGTGGAGAGATTCAGCTGGAAAAGCATCGACTTTGGAAATACAAGATGGAACAAGGATGTTAAATCTTATCGAAATTGTAATCCAGACGGCGCACAAAGGATTTACATCAATGACAAATTCGACTATCAAGGTCAGTCACCGTCGTATGGCCATGTGAAAAAATAGTATGCCAAGTAGATTTGTCGGATTTTTTTGTGTATTTTCAAAAATCAGCAAAATTTTGTCCACTTCAGAATACACTTTTGTGATTTTATGGAAGGCGGCAAGCTAACCAAAGCCCTATCTATCCATCAAGTCCCTGGTTCAATTCTTGGTCGTCGCACTAACTAATTCCTCGTACGGTTGGGTATTCGCACGGTACTTGGTCCTCAATCCTGTTTTAATTATCTGGGTCACTGGGGCGGGGCCGGCTTCTAGAGTAACTTATCTTATATGACATTGAGGAAACAGTAGTGCACGCACATGGAGAGATTCCAATCCCATGTTAAGTTGTGGACGCAAGTACCCAAAACAATCACCCCTCATGCCGCACAAGCAAAAGTTTTGGTGGGCGTGTGCAAATGCAGTCCGCTCAATCCAATGAGAATTTTTCTCGTGACCGAACCTACCAATGGTATACATTTACGAGGCCAAATGCGTGGATGAGTACCCGTATGCACTCAGAATGTCTCCTTATGCAGCGCATTTTTTGGTCAGTGATCTTATGAAGAGTCACCTCACCTCTCACCTCGTTGATATCAATTTACTCCATATTTTAGGTCAGACATGGTACTTGGATCTTCCGACAGATGGGAGTTGCGTGACTTTGGCTCCACCTCACGACACAATCACGTCCTCTGTGGTCCTCTACGATTATTGTATCATTGCTTGGGAAAAACAGTTCTGTAATGGAAAACCACTCCGATTGGACGCAACGACTATAGGTATCAGGGATCTTTCAGTTTATAAAGTCGACAGAGATGTTAAGTCATTTCAACTGTGCTACGGTGTAGATGTCAAGAATTTTGATGTAGAGCACACGAAATAGAATCCAAGAACAGAAATGTTTAAGTTTAACTGTCTCTCGTTAACTGAAATAAATTCATTTCATTGAAGTAAGAAAATGAGTAGTTCTTTTAATAGTAGACTAGCGTGACTAAAAGTGCACAACGG
This sequence comes from Protaphorura glebata, assembly GCA_034694305.1. Taxonomy (NCBI): domain Eukaryota; kingdom Metazoa; phylum Arthropoda; class Collembola; order Poduromorpha; family Onychiuridae; genus Protaphorura; species Protaphorura glebata. The sequence goes on along the minus strand of JAQFYE010001256.1, from coordinate 3,537 downwards.
AATTCTTAAACACTGATTAACATTGCAGTTATATTCATTTTTGAACGGTTCACGTTTTTATCAGGAATAAGAGTTAGTTAAGTCAAAGTTTGACATAAGAACGAAATTGCGCAAATGTCGATGCAAACCGGCACTAGTATTTTTACGTTATTTATGTTTTACACTTTTACGTTTTGTGTCAGACAGATCATACTGATTTTCCTACAATTTTCTACACGCGCTGCGGCTGCACCTCATGAAAATACTCTAATTTTTGCATTTCATTGCTGTTGAACAACGTTGGGCAAAACTCGAATTGATGCTCATTACTGGTATGGAAAAATGATTCTCTCATTTAAGGACCAAACAAAATTCCAGTTTAAAGCCAAGGCGTAGATTTAAGGTTATTTTACACAAGTTGCCCAGGGCGATGTAGTTATGTTCATGTTAGACTAGGGCAAGAAGATTTTTTAAACTGAATTCTCTGTAGTCTGTACGTATTGAATAATTGGGCTACTATGTAAGAGATGTTTATTTCTAGACCCCTCGCCACGTAAAAGTAACTGTGTACATGAGTACTAAAGGACGTATCCATTGCATTGGTCTGTGCGCAATTCCATCACGATAACTCTATCGTGATCCATCCCTTATTCGTATCTGGGTCAATTCAAAATAACAACGAATTAGAACGATCTGAATGTTTGGAACTTTTAACATCCGTAATTGTAGTCGATGGGAAAAAAAATCAGTTCTCGTCAGTCAATCAGTCATTCTCGCCGAAAATAACCGGACTCGAAGCGGAAACCGCTGAAAATGAAGTTTCCAATGTCGCATTGGTTCTGGCTCTTCTCTCTTCAAACGTTTGTCTAAGTTGACCAAAACCGAAAAAATTAAAAATTCATCCGACTCACATCTGACAAGTAAACCTATTCCGATCTCGGATTCATGAATCCGATAGGCGGATTTTTCCATTTTCAAACCCTGGCAACCAGAATCAATCAATTTGATTATTATACTGAACTGTTTGGGCTATGGAACTTTATGACATTAATAAACAGTCGCGACTGGGTGACAGCCCGTGGTGAGTTGTTGAAAAGAGTGGTATAGGTTGGAGTATTCGAGGTGGGGGGAATGGTAGAGTGGGATTGGGTTGTTGGGTGGAGTTTGGTGTATGATATGATGGGGATGTATCCTCCTATGTTAATAGATGCGGATGTATCCTCCCATGTTAAGAGATGGGGATGTATTCTCCCATGTTAAGAGATGAGGTGTATCCTCCCACGTTAAGAGATGGGGTGTATCCTCCCATGTTAGAAGATGGGGTGTATGATCCCATGTTAAGAGATCGGGTGTATCCTTCCATGTTAAGAGATAGGTATGTATCCTCCCATGTTAAGAGATAGGTATGTATCCTCCCATGTTAAGAGATTGGGATGTATCCTCCCATGTTAAGAGATGGGGATGTATCCTCTCATGTTAAGAGATCGGGTGTATCCTTCCATGTTAAGAGATGGGAATGTATCCTCCCATGTTAAGAGATGGGGATGTATAATCCCATGTTAAGAGATGGGGTGTATCCTCCCATGTTAAGAGATGGGGGTGTATCCTCCCATGTTAAGAGATAGGGTGTAACCTCCCATGTTAAGAGATGGGGGTGTATCCTCCCATGTTAAGAGATAGGGTGTAACCTCCCATGTTAGGAGATAGGGATGTATCCTCCCAGGCTAAGAGAAGGGGATGTATCCTCCATTGTTAAGTGATGGGGTGTATTCTCCCACGTTAGAGATGGGGATGTATCCTCCCATTTTAAGAGATGGGGTGTATCCTCCCATGTTAAGAGATGGGGTTGTAACCTCCCAATGCTGCAGTTGCGTGCTTCCTGCGGCCGTCATATAGTTAGTACGACTTGCATTGATTGGAATGATAAGCTGCACGGTGTTGCAGCCAGTTGCACAACCTAGAGCGGCCATGGTGACAGTATGACTTAAATTGATTGGATTGATGACGCTTTTTCAAATGCTGCAAGTGAGACCATGCGTTCAGCTTACTAACTCAACGACTATGTAATGACGAAGAACAGAAGGCAATAGTGTGATCATAAGTGGTCTGAGTAATGTAGAATTCTGAGTTTGCTGCCGACTGCGTTCTATTAGCGAAGAACGGCGGTTTTGGTGTGAAAGGTGTGACAGCAGTGAGCATCGCGTTACAGACGGACGGACAGACGGACATTGGGATTTTATAAGCCCTTTACAGGACTGCGTCCATGGGCTAATAAATGATTCTCTGACTCTGACTTTTGAGTATCTACGCTTATCTCGTCGAAAACACTAGCCTCCATTGCGGGGAGCTTATCGAGAACTATTTACTACCATTTCTGAGAAAACGTGGCAATGGGTTAGTCTGAAAATTGGAACAGGTAAAAGTGTCTTCTTGATTTTAAAAACAAAATATTGGTTAGTGCAGTCCTTGTACACCTAAGGTTACTCATTCAAACGCCAAGTGGTGCCCAATGAACAATAGCGCTAACTGATTTCAGAGTTAATAAAGTTTTGCGAGTGTAATACGAGATCCTGGCCAGAATGCCAAGTCGGGCTGGTTTACTAAAGAAGGCGACAGTTCCAATTTTGATTTTGTTGAGTCGACATGACCGGAGATATTTCGTCATCAATTTTCTGTTTTCGAAGTTCATTTGACCAGGATTTGACCAGCATTTCTTTTCCAAGCGTTCACAAACTTGCTGGACACTGTGAATACTAGATCCCCAAACATGGTGTAAATAACGAAGAGAGTAACAATGGCGGCAATCCAGACGATTGTGAGTATTAATACAATCCGGAGTGGCATGAATGCTCGAAGTCGTACGACCATCGAAAAGCTGAGCACGACAATCGTGAGCGCTGTGTTGATAAGGACCAATACCGTGTTGGAAGAAATATTGTTGGCCATAATGACGATGAGCTGTACACACCGGTATAGAAACAGAGCATTCGACGGCTCACAAATAGTCGGACGTGTGTGTTTGATAGAAAATCCATTTGGCCTAGTTTGGAAATACAAAAGTATAAGGAATTTTGAAATGTAGTTCAAAATTAGACGATAGGAAAGAAGTGACGTTTTTCGACTGTACTAAATTTAGTGACAATTTGGGAGAATCAGATGTACCTTATTTTGTTTTCTAGCTACCGTGAAACGTTCGTGATAAAAATAGCAGAAGGGGTACGCCTTTTATGAGCGAAACTTTTATGAGCGAAACTGTTATGCGCGAAAAAATACTGTTATGAGCAAAACCCGGGAAAATGACGCCTACAGAGCTGCCAGTTCCTCCGAACCAAATTTTTACACAAGATGAGACATTTTTACACAAGCCAAGACAAGTTTATTAAAAAATGAATTCGACAATAAAATTGAGCGACAAGTGAGTTGCCAAAATAAAGTTATGTCATGGCTAGATATAATAGAGATATCGTATTCGTGAATAACAATTTACATTTGCAAATTACAAAAATCAACTAAGTCTACTTTTCCAAATGAAAAATGAAAGAAATTGCATCCATGTAT
>JAQFYE010001255.1:0-24426 GCA_034694305.1 Protaphorura glebata | reverse complement strand
GTTTTGAAGTGAAGTTGCGCTGATTTGATTGAGATTGTAAGGAGGTGGGGTGAGAAGCATTGCACCAGACAGACAGACAGACGGACAGACGGACAGACAGGACAATCTTATAAGCCCTTTGCAGGACTGTCGTCCACGGGCTAATAACTAATAATTAACCAATTGTTTTATTTATTTATTTTCTGACAATCCCAGGTTATTAATCGGTCGTAAGAGATGTGTACCCAGGTTATTAACCACCCTGTACATCAGCAAGCCAAAACCCACCACTTCTTTTGTGCAGTAAGAACAAGTTTTGCTCAAAGAAAAGTCTATGATACAGGAAAAATTGCATATAGTACCGGATTATGAAACAGGTTTTACAAAACGGGCTGCATTTGGAATAAAATGAATAGTAGACAAATGTCAGTGAAGTTACTTTCTTTTCTAAATATTTCAAATTGGTTTGATTTCCAAATTTTGTTTGCTAGTAATTTGTGTCATCAACAAATACAATGCTATGTCGCCTGACATTTGTGGCGGATCCCATCGACCTCGAGGACTTTACCTAAATGAGAAATTCCAGCCGCATTGTTTTCTCGGTCGTCCGAGATTTGGGATACTTTATAAAATCGGGCAGTATGTCCTAAAGGACATTATTTTCTGGAGAGTTGAGTGCTTGATTCATTTGTGGTACAGCTTAATGGTTCTATTTCTGGCGTAGCTTATGTAATGAATGAAATGGTTCATCTGTTCTCAGCTGGGTCAATTTCGTAGATCGCATTTGACGCTGTCATCTCAACTCTGTTCAGTCTACGGCGACGTTATTTGACCTAGTTCAGTTTGACTCCATTCAAGTTAGTAGCTCATATTGACCTAACCCATAATCTACAAAAAAATCTGGTTCAGGAAATGGTTGTATAACATTGTACATACGTAATGTATATCTATTAAAAGTAAAGTGCGTTGCAAAGTCTGCAAGGCGCAATTGCACTTTATCATGCTCATCCCATGCGTAATTTCCCTGTCCAAGTCCAAGTCAATTTCTGCCGTGCATTCCAAAATCCAAACCTCATGAATTGTAAATCCTGGATAAAGGGCGCAGAATTTACAAGACATAATCCACCCGTATGTTCTGAGGTAAAACATCTGACCGACACGTCTAATAATATTTTTAAATCCAACAGACTTTAGACTCCGTGGACTGCAAGCCGAATTAGGTGTTTTAGTAATATGACGATCCAATAACTCGAATGATGTCATCGGCACAATCACTACTAAACGTTTTGTCAAAGCTAAAACGCATTATACATAAATATTTTCTATTGACAAATGATAAAATGACAATCTCAGCATTGTTGATGAAACTGGCTGACCTTCACCAGATTTGCACCCTTACTGTACTGTAACCCTGACCCGCACAATTTTGCTGCGAATTAGGAAACGATGCACCGTAAGCCAAGCGGAGGTAGAAGCACTGTAATCATATAATAGATAGATACAACGATTCAATTCTTCCCAGATTATCTCTAAAGCTCTGGTTTTTACGATCTTTCCTTTAGAAACTATTTCATCATTTCTGCTCGGCAAACCCAAAGGCATCAAAAGTACTATCGCTTAAATTTTGTTTAAGCATGCCAAAATCTGTATGTTTAAATAGTAAATAATTGATGTTTTCCATTTTGAGCTTGGAACATCGGATGATAGGCACTAACGCATTTCTTTATTCCGGAGAAATGCAATTGATATCAGATGAAGTAGTGAGCAGGGAGACTAAACTAGTCAATTAAATTGATCTTAATCAACAAGTGCAGTAGTGAGGAATTAAACCAGAAAGTTCAAAAGAAAGCGTAAAAACGCAGTCAATAGGGACATTAGGTATCCACCCGACAATATTAAATTCCAAAATATCTATGGGAAAATATCCTTGGGAAGAAAACCAGATTTCCTTCCCAGACGTTCATAAAGTTATTTATCTGAGATTTTATTCAATATTAAACTAATGTCATCATCACTTTGAAATGAAGTAAATATTTGCATTAAATCCAGATCCATCGTACGTATTCTTATCTGCGCCGTCAGGTGTATTGCGCAATTGTTTGTTATTACTACGGAGAGATGACGTTTGCCAAATTGGGTCGTATTTTATTTTGAGTATGTCTTTTGTTCCTGGTATAGTTTTAATGAATGGAGTGGTTCGTCTTTGGCTGGAGGGTCAATTCAATTGATCGCATCTGATGTCATCTGGTTAGTTGGGTCATATTGACCTAACCCATCATCTACGATCAAATCTGGTTCAGGAAATCCCTGTCTGTATAACATTGCAGTTTGTATTCATGGGTTAAATAATAAGTAAAACTTGTTCTACGAGGTCCTGCACGTGCACGTGCATAAAATCTTTCATTTGCAATTCGCATAATATTCGCATCCTAAAATCCAGACCTCACGAATTGGCCATAAAGCTTGGATAAATGGCCCAGACTTTACAGACGTTTGCATATAAAGTACAGTGTAACATGTCTGGCCCACGTCTACGTCTAATATTTTTTTTATATCCAACACACTTTAGACTTCAAACCGACAATGTTATTTTATAATTATTATGCGACATCTGATCCAATAACGCGGAAAACACATCGTCCTCGGTACAATCCACTACTAAATGTTGTCAAAAATAAAGCGTATGCATAAATATTTTCCATTTGACAAAATGACAGCAATACAGCATTGAAATGACCAAACTGGTTACCCTTCACCACTTTGTATTTACACTGCGTAACCCTGACCCGTACAATTTTGCTGCGAATTAGGAAACGAATACATATTATTTAGTTAAAAACACTTAAGTCATTTAAATTTTCCATGACTTCGGTGTTTTTTTTTCGATTAAATTCTTTCCACATTTTCTGTATAAATATTGTTGTTGAGAGTTAGCAGGAGTGATAAACAATTGTTGGAATTTGGGTCAGTTCAGATCGTAGATTCGTCATTAGTGCGCAGTTGGCGCCTCCAAATCAGGTCATACACGCGATTCTTTCCTATTTTGTTAAATAATGTTCATTCGTGTGTTTCGGTTATCTCTCCAGGGTTCTACTGATGAGGTAGTTAATAGCTCTGGCTCCGACTCTAACGCACTACGTTCGGATTGAATTTTGTTCTGGAATGCCTGAAATAAGAATTAAGGAGAGATGAAAAATTGAATTTTGAAGCTCATAAAAATTTGAATGCTTGAAGTACATTAAATGTGATTGATTATTCAGTGAATGATTTTTAAGACTTAACGTTACTTGAAAGAATAAATTAAAATGGGGTAACTCCGCCGCGCCCATCACATCCGTACTACAAAAAAATTGCAATATAGTAATACGTTAATAATATTTGTTGTACGTAGGTTTACACTGCAGTATGGCAGTAGGCCAAGTGCACTAATACGTTCAATTTCGCTATATTTTGAACATCCTCGAGCCATGTAGGAAAACGTGTACACGTGCATGGACGACGCAATACAGAGTTTATGTTATTTGCACAGGATTCATACTATATTCGCTCGCATCATTACTTGCACGTGTGTTGCCAATTCCGAAGGTTTTACATTCGTACATACATTGCAAAAAATCCACGTGTCTATGTCGTGGTCGTGGTTGGAGTCTGAAGAAGATTCAATGACCGACGGCGACAGACAAAGAGTAAGAGGCTTTATTTGTAAAATACATACACAAAACCATGACCTGACATGATGGTTGGTATTGTAGGATGTAAAGTGCAAAATTCGTTTAACTTTAATTCAACAAAGCCTCCTAAAAATCAAAGCCTACAGTAAAAAATTCTAACCATCAAACCCTACGCACTCACTTTCGGGACAGCATATCTGCAAGTTTCATTGAACGAAAGTAGAGTTTATAAAACTCTAAGCTCAAAAATAACGTAAGAGATTGCACAAAATAAAGTAGGAGCGTCCAAATATGTGTGATTATGAAAATAATAAACCACTAAGAGAATTTTCGAAAATACAACGATTTTGATGACGTATAAAATAAAATGATGTAAAAAGTATTAAACTAAAGTTTTGCGATGACAATTCGTTTAATTAGCGATACCTGTAGTGTCTATGTGCGTACATCACTCGTGAGCATCGTTAGGTGTTAAAACAGGAGTTATTGTTGTTTGCCCGGAATATTACGTATTTGCTTTGATGACGACACCGGTTTTGTAGTTTTTTTTATTGTTTAGTTTAGTTGTAAATTACACGAGTTTTCTCTCCGCAGATAAACATAATGTTATATATACGTATGTCGCCGGTTCCGATTATATAACACGAGTTTTCTTTCCAATGTTTGGATTGGATTGTACGTATTTATTTAAGTCATCAACTCAATAGCTCACGGTGTAAAATAACGCGGTTACATCAAGAATTAACATTCATTATGACCCTAAGGTCTAAATGGCAATAATTTGGACGCATTGCTCGTCAGGTAAATGGCTTGCCAATATTCAGATATCTTTCATCATCCTCAGAGTCGAAAGCACTTCAGAAAGTAAATATTTGATTTAGTCCTAGAAATAGTGCATTCAATATTCCCTTTATGTGGTTCAAAAGTCCATAAATAGGAGAAGCGATGTCCAACTTAAGTAGACCTTTGACCACCTTATCCCGGATACTGTGGCCGTATTCCACGATTACAGTAATTCTGTGATAAGGACATCCTCATGGATTTTTTAACTAAGCTTTTCATCCTAATCAACTATAATTTGAGGCAAAATAATAACGCGTTATGCACAATATGTTCTTTTTTTACATGTTTCGGATGGTCCAATTTTGAGGACTAAATTGCTATTTCTTGATTATGTAAAAATGCACATTTTCTGTGACTGTGCTGTGCATTAGCGGTTATGTAATTGTAATTGTAAGGAAATCAAAACTTTTTATCATTCATTGTATGTATGACATAATGTAAATGTTAAGACAGGGCTCGTGTAGTAAAGTCGTCCAATCGATTCAGCCTTGAACACGAGTCGTGTTACACGACACACGACAATCGTAAAGCATGTGTAACCTTAATATGTCATAAGCTAAAACAATGAAAATACAACAAGCTGTCAGTCTGTAGTGCACTAATAATTGTAATAAATTAGAACCATGGAACTCTCCAGTCAGTAGTTCATTTGATTTCAGTTTCCTTTTGTCGGAATCGTAAAAATATAATAGTGCTTGAATGCATGTCATCTAATATTCCAAACTCAAAGCGATAATCGGAAATATACTCAAGATTTCAATTATTAGTCGAATTTGCCATTTAGGCATATACCTTCTGACACACTTAAACTCGCAAATACCAACAGCATTTTCTTTGAAAAACTCATCTTTAATTTTGTAAATGGTGGTATAATACGGTCAAACATTTGGCTCTCGTACTTAATTAAAATTATAATAAATTAAAATAACTGTGTGTCTTCAAAATCAGCCGGCTGGGTTTAAAATTCTTCAAGCCAAGAACAGGTACTGAAGAACAGCCATGGCATATACCTAAGATTTGCGTGTTTGTAGTGATTCCCCAATGAGAAGTGACTCACTGATTTTTAAAATGAGTCACAGCCACACGAACTCCCGTGTGAAAACTACATACTGTCCAACAATTTATAAAATATTATGCGAGGTGTGCATAATATTGACCTTTTGAGGAAATGTTCAATATCACTGCCCATTTGTTTAATGAAGGTATATTTTGCTCGCTTCACTTCTAAATTCACAGTATTATTAGTCCGTAGACTAATGTTAATTTTTCAAGCATATCAATCAGGCAATTCGGAGATTTAATTTTTGGCCCTGAAATACATATTGTTGGTGGAAGATATTATGACTTCGTCACTTGTATTATTCGAAAAAAATATAATATCGTACTTCTTTGTCCTCTGTAACAAGTTTTTCAACGTAAATCGATCTTGACTGTATCGTATCTTTTTGACAAGAATGTCATAATCATAAAAGAGGTGCAGTTTTAACACATAACATTTGGAGATATGTTATGAAATTCGACAAGAATCACATTTTGTTTCCGAAAAGGAGGGGGAGCAAAGACAAACCATATGAGAAAATGTACAAAGTCGGAAAGGCGCTCTCCTTTTTATATGTTGTTGACAGTGTCGTCCTAAACTTTTGCGAAGGTCCTACCCTCACGATTCAAACCGTTTGGCCGCTAAAAATATACTGCTTAGCATGTGCTACGCCCAACGGCGACTTTCACTTTTGCTTTCACTCGCTTTCACTTTACATGCTAATCAGTGTATTTTTAGGGGCCAATTGGTTAGACTTTTGGGGATCGGACCTTCATAAAAGTTGTTCAGGACGACAGCTTGTAAAAAGTGGAACGACATCGAACGGTGTACATTTTCCGATATGGTTTGTGCCCCCTCCTTTGATTTTTACCCCTGCACCAAAAAGAATCTGGAATGGGCGACGGTTTTTTGTCTATAATTTTTTCTTACAGCAATTTTCAGCGTGCGTTACGTTCCGTTTTAATTTACATTTTTATTATTGCGTCCAGAATAGTTTTTATTTAGAAAAGTTTCTCCAAATACTTTTTACTTTCAATGCGTTCGAACTCAGTGTTTATGGCAAATTTGATAAAAACAGATTGTGCGTTCGGTACAGGGAAGCGTTTTATCATTTCACTGGGCAAATGGAGGGTTCAATTCCTCAGACTGACATTGTCTAGCTAGGGAAATGGATGTTTCTGTATTCCCTACAAGGCCAGTTGGATATCCAATCCAATATCTACGATAAATGCACTTCTTGATCCGCCTCTCTCTGTCTACTGATTTGATACTGTTTCAAATATAAAAGTGTCTAATAAAAAATCACTTTCTCTACTTTTCTAGTAGAATAGTCTCTTTGTTATTCCTTTGTTGGAAAAAATTTGCTAATGATTGTCAACAGTTTATTCTAACCTGAGTGAAAGAAAGCGAACTAAGGTGCCTATCCTTGACAATTAAAATACATAATATTATACACCGTGAATGACCGATTAGAAGCCCGGGCGCTTAATTAAAATGTGTATTATTTGACTCGGCGTTTATTTGAGCTTTGGGGTGACGTGCACCACGCGTTCTTATAGAACAACCTATCACGTGCCTCGGCGTTTAATAGGGCCCAGACTTTGATTGAAGCCTCGTCGTCTAATCGGTCATTTACGGTAGTTTTACACCAAAATATTAATTTCTGTGCCATTTTTATTTTTCCGAAGAATCATTTTTGGTTTAGTACTACGACATATGACACATGACGTATGTTGTTCGCAGCTCAGCTGTGAGATTTTTATTTTGTGTACATTTTGCCAATGCTTTTGCTTGTGCGTTGTGCCCATGCCCACTCTCCGTCTATCTCCTCCTCAGTCTGTGAAATGAACCCAGAGACAAAGCAACCAGGCGAAGGAGCACAACAACGAAACGAAATCAACAAAAAAGGCTTTGTTTGAACTCAAAATAAGAAATAAGTGCTCCAAAAAGTGGTTCAAAAAATATTAGATTATTTCAAAATGTGTTCAATTTCATTCAATACGTGACGTGAGTGATTTATCAGTCAAACGGACGCGGAAAACTGACTGTTTATTTATTTTTGGGTGGATTACCAAATTATCAGCAGTGTTTTATTATTATTACATTTTATAGATTGTGATTGACATTTTTGATTAAAAAAAAGTTCCTCCATGAATTCCGAGTCAGAGTTAGTGACTCTGGGATCAACATCGTCTTCATCAGTGGTTGAATTTGGGAAGGTGACGACGTCATCGTCTTCCTCTTTGGGGAACGCCATTGTGGCAACCACAACAAAAGTGAAAATGTGGAAAAATGATTGTTGTTTAAATGAATAAATCAACAAATCAATAATCCAATTCCAACCAACCAGCCAACAGCCAACCAACTACTTTTTTTCACATCTAAATTAATTGGACATCGTCACTTTGTTCATCCAAATTTCAAAGTCAATTAACTGGAGTTACTGGAGTTAAATATTTGGACACACTTTTTGGGCAACTACCCCGGATGCCGGAGAAGACTAAGACGAATAATAATTATTGAGTTCATTGAACGAAGGAAAACCGAGAAAATCAATATTGGGTGAGTTCAGCCTTTCATTTAGGTACAAAATAAAGCTATCCATCCAGGTAGGTAGGTACCTCGCCAAGATCGATGTAACTTTTTACCCTGGAAACCTATGCGTGTGCGTTGTCACAGAAAAATAAGATATGCATTTTTAGAGACTTTAAGTGGAATTGAAGGACCGTTGGAACGTTGGGTGGCCGGCCGTAATGATCAAGCGGTCTCAACATATATTCATCCTTTTTTTCTGGATTTAATTTCTGTCGTTAAAATACGAAATTGGTTAATGTAAAACAAAATAGGGTTTTCTTTCCAAGGGAATAACCTATAAATAGACAAATAATGTCCTTATAACAAGAAATCAGTGAGAAACCAAATTATTACCTAACTCAATTTTAGCGGAATTACTGGCGAGTTCTTGATCTTGATATTGCATGGCTTGATTGTCTGCAATCTTACTATGTGTTAGAAATTAATTAAAGAGTTGTTAAAGTTTCAAAGTATAAAAAAATTGAAGTGTTTATGGTTTGAAAATGAGTCGTAAAAGCAAATCTGAGCTCGTTTATGCAAGACTACAGCTGTAAGTTAGTTGTTGTCAAGTGCTAAGTGACGTTATAAATAGTCAACTGGGAATGTGGTTAAGGAAGGACATCAAGATTCGAATCCCCCTTACATCACATCCACAGCCCACTGTTATGTAAGCTAGGTTCAGATCGTTTGTTTACATGCGAAACCAATGTTTGTTTATTTACTATTTCATTTCAAGACCGAGTATGTATTTTCATGATGAATTTGCAGCAGGGAATTTTTTGGGTTTTAGGCTCTTCTTATTATCACAGCTGTGGTGAAATGTATGATGATTCAGGCTAGGGAGTAGTGTAATTTTTGAAATTCGAATTGTCCAGATAGTCAAAAAAAAGTTCAAAATTAAAAAAGAAAAATATTTGTTTGGCGGAAGCAGAACATTATTTTTAATGCAGGACTGCCTTCATAGGAGGAACCCAGAAAAATAAAAATTATACTACCGAAACAAATATTAGATCCTAATATTCAGGGATTAATTTGAAAACTTGACCTGTTAAATTTAATTGTATTATATTACAAAAAAAAAAAACACCTCATTAATTGACATAGCCGCTGAGGCCGAATCAAACGTCTGCTTCCCATTTGGCCTAGAGACGTACAACGTAGGTACCATCTAGTAGTAGGAAAGACCAGTGGAAAACACCTCTTTAAAGCAACCACCGGGAGTGCAAGTCCGAGGAATCGAACCCCAGCACAGCGAGACAGAATGGGCCAACCATACCATCATGCTGCAATGGACTTGCTATATTAATGAACATTTAAAAAACAAAGCAAATTTCTTTAAGCGATTAAAGAACGGACAGTGCATCCCCGTGTACAATGAATATGTGGTATCTAGACTTATACTTTATACTTTTTGACTTAATCTGTCAAGTCAACCATGAATTAATTCAACATGAACTCGTTTTCATAATATCCTGATACATCATTACATGTAAAGATTCAATACAAGTGCGGAATGGTCGTATGACTATTATATATATTATTATATATATGATTTGCACGTCCACCTAGCCTGAATTCACGTGTGAGACTTTCTGTTTTAACCCAAATGCCTTTTAATCCTTTGCATTTATCATTCAACATTGTTTTTTTTGTGTGCAAAATCTGAATCTTGCCCAGACAGAATGCAAAGCAAAGGTAGACAGATGACTATAGAATAGACCATAGCGTTTATAATAGCAATAGCTTGGTTGGCCTAGGCACTGGTAAATTTCAGATTCACATCTGTTTTGGCCTTGAAGGTCAAGGAAGATTGCCTTTTGTAATGAATGACTACCTATGTATGAATATACTTGGCATTGGCATACCTATTGTATAACTTGCATTATCATATCACTGGATTAATTAGTGTTCAGTGTGTGAGTGTGTGACTTTGGTGGTGATGTAAAGACTAGTCTTGACAAGGGCTTTCAATTTTGAGAAAAACTCAAAATATTTTTGACTTGTTTGTTGTTAGCTAAGAATTTTGGATAGGAAATTTTGGCCAATGGCAGACTTTAAAAACAATACACCGAGTATGACTGACTGATAAGTTCCTACTTTATCTGCCACTCACTGACACGTGGACGTGCATAGTAATAATGAAGTCAAGAGCAGAAACTCGTTGGGGTGACGTTAATCAGTGACTAATTTTGAGATAAGCCATAAGCCGTTTCCCTGGTTTTGTGCGAAATTTGTACAAATCATCATTCAGTGTAGTCCAAAGTCAAATCTGAAGTGATATTTGTAACTTAGAAATATTTATTTGGTGTTTACATATAAGTGAATTAGTGTATGGTTAGTTTTATTTTTGTATAGTCATTCCTTTTTCAAACTTAAGTTTAAGCCAATCCTTTGTTTGACTAAATTTTCATCTCCCACACGTACGCTTGTTTGCATAATTGCATGGTTGGATTTTGCTGCGCAAGCCAGGAACATACGTAGTTTATTGGATAACAAGGTTAGTTCTAATAATTGTTAGTTAATGTTAATTCCTTTCGATTCAACACCTGCTCCTGCTGCTTGGGATAGGATTTTAGATTATGGTTGTTATGATGCTCTGGAAATATTACTCTGTGGTTTAGTGGATCTGGCAGTGGTTATTTTAAGACAGGATCAGATTGATTTGATTGCATAGAGAATATCATTGATCATTGACCCGTGAAATGAATTAGAAATGAACAAATGAAGGGTAGAAGGTTATTAAACTTTATAACCAAATGTTATTTTTATTAATACCGTAAGCGATTTATTTCGTTGTCACTGTCCAATCTATCAGGAGAGCACAAATACGGAATGAACCCAACCAAAATTTATTGACTTTTTTTTCAAGATGTTTATTCAATTTTTGTTAGTGTTTACTCAAACCAATAGATATGATGGTTTCTTAACTAAAAAAATTTCATAGAGATATTTATAGTAAGAAAAGTAATCATAATCAACATTGGATGATTGGATGCCACTTTCTGGCTTTGAAGTTGAAACTCTTATTCTTATCGTAACCTAGCAGCCGCAACCCGGTGATAAAAGGTTAAGTTTTAGTTTTGTGGCTCTTGAATTTATCAGGATAACAAAATAAGTCAACAAGAATGTTGCAATGCAATGTGTATAGCGGAAGGGAAAAAATTAAGGAGGTTTGTCTTTGTAAAAATTTAGGATCTGGTATAATGGCGGGCCAATAATATGGTATATATGGTATAATGGCCATTATCTTGAAACTGAATATATTTTTCTCCAAACTGTCTGTCATTAACATCTTGACCCTGCCATATATGTCGATAGTGCACTGAAAGTGGACTGAAGTTCAAATTGATCTATTTCTATCAAATCATAAACTCAGATTAGACCGGCGAGGGTAATAGTCGATTAATTTTGATGAGTGATTCTGCCGATTTTTTTTTGCACATGCACTTTATTTTTCCACCATACGTAGTTGACACTTGAATTGCGTAAATGCGTCGTAAGGGAATAATTTCTTCTTCAGAACGGATTCTATGTCATTCATTTTGCCATCTGAATCTGATGAGCCAAGATCATAATTGAATTTTCACTGCTGGTACATACGTAACCCTCCATCCCCGCCCGACCTGCCGATTTTAAGTGTAAAATATCAATTTTTGTCACAGATTCAAGATGGATTACCGGGATCGACCACCGCAGTACGAAACACTGCTCAATTGTCCTGAAGTAGATGAACGACCACCCCATGATCACGATGTCACCATTAATCCGACTAATAAACGTATGTAAATTTTAATTTCTTGTAGAATGTTTCAAATACAATTTTATCATCTGTCAACTTAATTCTACGATTTAATAGGTGATTAATTTAATTTTAAATTGTATTCCAGTACGATGGAATCACATTGCTGACTTGGACTCATTTTTTACACGTGTGTACTACTATCACCAGAAACATGGATTTTGGTGTATGGTAATGAAAGAATGTTTGGAATTACTACAGTTCATTTTCGTCGTGTTTTTTGCTATATTTCTGATCGAATGTGTGAACTATCCGATCCTGTTCAGGTAATTGGTTACGACTACAATTGTGAATTATTTGAAATTAAAGTCCAATCTTTAACTTTATATTTTATGGAATTTATTTTCAGGGATGAAATTGTCAACAAACAGGATCCATTACAAAAAGTTACCCTTCACGATGCACTCATCCCGGCAGGACAATGTATTGCTGGCTTCGGACCTTTGATGTGGTTTGCTCTGTTCATCGCTACAATATTTTGGATCATTCGTCTCGTTTTTGTCGGCTATAATACAGTGTCAAATTGGGAAATTCGTGCCTTCTATACGTCTGCTCTGGGTATACAGGAGGTTAGTTGGAATTGGAATCGAGGAGGATGTGGAATTTGTAAAGTCCGAAAAATTCATTAATTTTGAACATTTTTGCAGAGTGAGCTGGACAACTTGACATGGTATGACGTTCAAAAGAAACTCCGGGACGTCCAGCGTGATCAACAAATGTGTATTCATAAACAAGATCTCACAGAGTTGGACATTTACCACAGGATTTTGAGGTAAATCAAATCAATCAATCAAAAATATTTATCGACGCGGCCGAAACCCAAGATTTGGGGGTTAAACGAGGATTTAAATTTCCTTTCATTTTCATCTGCATCGCGGATGAAGAGGTCTCTTTTTTTTGAACCCACGGATAATTACACAACATTTGCAAATTGCAAGGCTAGACGAAAACATTCGTCACACGGTCGAGGACTTAATAAATAGACTTATTTTTTTCTGACCTTACCACAGGAGCAAATTCAAACACCGTAGTAAAAAGCTCAGTGGAAATATTTTTAATTTACAATTGTTTCATTATTTAAATTGTCTGGGAACGTGGGAACCAGGATTTAATGTTATCCTTCATTATAATTGTATTAGATTCAAGAACTACATGATAGCAATGATCAACAAGTCTCTCCTTCCTCTACGGTTCAATGTTCCCATGGTCGGTGAAATTGTTTTTCTCACTCATGGCATGAAATACAATTTGGAGTTTCTGCTTTTTTGTAAGTTATCTCTCAGGATAATGATTTTATTATTTATTTGATAAACAAAAATTAATTAAATGTAAATGTTGAACTCTAAGGGGGTCCTTGGGCACCATTTGAGAATAGTTGGCATTTGAGAGAAGATTACAGAAAGATTTCCAAGCGGAAAGAACTAGCTGAAGCACTGTCAAAACGTATTTTGTGGATTGGACTCGCTAATTTGGCCCTCTCTCCCGCCATCTTTCTTTGGCAAATCCTTTACTCGTTCTTCAATTATGCTGAGGTAATTCCCGAAGTTATTTTTTTAGTTTTTTTAAGCGAATTAATGGGGTGAATGTATGATTGCTGTCGGGTAATGACCAATGATAGGTTATTGTTGCACAAAACCAGTTGGTAATTACTCTATGAGTCATCTTTTGTCTGAACTTAACATAATATTGTTTTCATATTTTTAGGTTGTGAAAAGAGAGCCCGGGACCTTGGGAATGAGACGATGGTCACTGTACGGACGATTATACCTTCGACATTTCAATGAGTTAGAGCATGAGATCAACGCACGACTCTCGAGAGCCTATCGCCCTGCGGCTAAATACATGAGTATTTTCAACGCACCGGCTCTCACCGTCATTGCACAGTAAGTGGGAAAATTGAGTTTTTTTTACTATTGTTACAGTGGTTCTTCAGTACCTGCAAAAACAATTATGAGTAAATACAAAAAATGTGATCCTGTAATGAACTTACCGAGCAAACTTGATTTTAGTTATCAGGATTATAATTATTCGAATATGAAAACCAAATATTTTGTATTCCAGGAACTTAGCCTTTGTCGCTGGAGCCATTCTAGCAGTTCTTTCTTTGTTGGCCATTTATGACGAAGATGTTTTGACGGTGGAACATGTATTGCTTGTTCTCTCTGTGTCCGGAGCGATTATTGCAGTTAGCAGGTGAGTTGATATTTTTCTGCTCTTCAATATTTCGCTATTAAGACTGTCAGTACGAGCATTTATTTTTTTGCTGCATCTACGCTAATCGTACAAAAATTAGGTTACAGTGCGAGAAAATCCATGTTGTATAGAAAAATCTGTGCTGTACGGAAAAATCCACACAGTACGGATTTATCCTTAGCTTTCTGTTTTACAGTTATATTTTTTGTATGGAACTTCGAACTTGCATACTCCGTATCAATATTTCTTGTTTCTACTAAATGCAATAAAAAATAAATTGAATTTCAGGGCATTTATTCCTGATGAGCAAATGGTTTGGTGCCCGGAAAGATTATTGACGGCTGTCTTGGCTCACGTTCATTATTTTCCTGATCAATGGAAAGGTCAAGCCCACACTTCTCACACTCGAGATCAGTTCGCATTATTATTTCAGTACAAAGCCGTGAGTCACGTATACATTTTACATTTCTTAACAGTTTGAAATTGATGTTGCACATTTGAAGAATTAAAATACACGTTTTTGCTCTCAGGTCTATTTGCTGGAAGAACTTTTATCACCATTCTTCACACCTATAATTCTATGTTTTCACTTGAGGTCCAAGGCATTGGACATTGTAGATTTTTATCGAAATTTCACTGTGGAAGTGACGGGAGTTGGTGATGTTTGCTCATTTGCGCAAATGGATATTCGAAAACATGGAAACCCTTCTTGGCAAAATTCGATTTACGATTTAGAAGCTTCGGACCAGGGCAATAACAATAACGCTCACACTCAGGTATTTTAATCAAAGAAAAATTAATATTCTCCAAGTTCCAGGCTGTAGACTTTGCAATATGTAATTTTTTATTTTGTTTAGGCCGAAAATGGTAAAACAGAGTTATCTCTGGTTCACTTCACTCATACAAACCCAGAATGGCAACCGCCGATGGGGTCGGGAGCATTCATTGCGAATCTTAAGGAGCGGGCGGCTAGGGATGCGTCCAATTTACCAACTGTTTTGGAAGAGAATCCTTTCTATGCATCACTCAACTCAATCTCTTCAATGGGGAATGAGGTAATTTCATGACTTCATTTAGAATTACCAAGTATTTTGTAATTCCTTGAAGTAACTGAACAAAATGATCATTTTTCATTCCGCAGTACTCAAATGTTGTGACCAGTTTGGTGAGAGAGAATAATTTGCTCAATGCAAATGTACCAATGATGATGGAATCTCAGCTAGGCCTCGGACAAATGCCAGCTAACGTAAACTACAGTTTTGCCTTACCCCAGCTCCAACAAGTGTCACTGCGGGGTTTCTTGAGCAGGCATGAAGGGCCGATTCAAAAGAGTATGAACAGAGGAATTGTGGCTGGGTAATTACTAATGATATTTTTAGTTATCGCTTTTAAAGCTTTTTTTAACACTTTCAGACTTTTGATCCTTGTGTCTTAATTTTTATGTTTCAGGGCACAACCACAAAACGGGGCATTTATTGGGACGTCTCCCTTATACAATAATTCAATGAGTTTTGCTCAAAGTTTTGCCCACACATTTCCTAGGTCTCAACCGTCAGAGTACAATACAGTGGAAACTAATTCAGTGGAAATGAGTATGGATGCGCTCTACATTCATGAGATTCATCATCACGAAGTATGCTACGAAATTCGTGAATCAGTGATTACTTTTTTAAAAATAAACTTGTGCTAAATTTTTATGTTTTATTTTAGATGAGACGTCGAAACAGTCAAAGTTTTATTCCTGGTTTACAGAATCATAGTTCGATTAATCTAAATCAGCCTCCAGCGTCTACAATTTCTCGAGGACCCGCCATCATCAGTCATCAAGAGCAACCCCGAGTTCATTACCTCCCCTCCACAAGTCCACCAAATGGAAGAGGACCTAACGACTCAGAAAAAACACCCTTGCTTAACAAGTTTCTTCCAATGTCTTGATTTTCATTCGTGTTAGAAAATTTAATTTCCCACTTTTTTATGTTAAAAGCAAGTGCCCTTGGAATTTAACCCCTCGCAAACGCAAAAGTAGCAGATAAATGCATTTGACGAAATCATATTCGCATTTTGTCGTGATTTAACTTATTAGTGAGTGATAGCGTGGATTTTACGCTCCAGAAAGTAATGTAAGTGTAGACTGGGGAGCAACTCTGTTTAGTTTTACCAAGAGTTGTTTGGATAAGTTGAAATTGCTACAGTATTTAACGAATTTCACGTTATGCCTCTTGTAATTTTTCTACGTTTAGCTAATTAGTTAAATATTTGGAATTATTTGCTGATATAAATAAGTTCCTTTCACAAAAAACTTTGCAACACTCATGCATAAGATTTTTGTCTAGTTTTTAAAGAATTGAAGTTGAGTGTGGTTGTGTGAAGCCACCAATGAATGGCCAAGTTGAACAAGTTTCGTTCATACCAGCTAAATAGGGTAATACAAACAAATGTAAAAATATTTAAACTATGTAAGATTACTTTTTGAACAATCGTATTCCTTCCCGCCTTATGCCTAGATGGGTCGACTGCTTTTGTATACAATTGTTTTAACTAATCGTACCACTTATTTTAGTGAATTAATGAGAGATTAATTTCAATTATTTGAAACGTCGTCGTCGTTGTTGTGTGCTGAATGAATTGCACCATTACCACTGCGTTGAGGAAATGTGGAATTGAAAATAGTTCCCATAAATCCCTACACAATTTTCTAGTCTTGAGGTACTCGTTATGCGAAGACTATACATTAGAAAAAAATGTACCTTTGATTTGTTTTTTGAGTTTTTTGAGATTTGATGAAGACAAGAGTTTATTTTAGGGTTAGTAGAAGAAACGGATTTTTGTATCATGTTTACTGTTGGAAATGCAATTTATGCTGGTTCTTTTATGTTTCGTTTTTGTTTTGTACATATTCATATTATGTGTATTAATGATAAGTATTAACAAATGAGTGATGGCCAAGATTGTACGAGGAGGAAGGGGTCAGACATTTTTTTACGTGTATAGTTTAGCTAGTGCGAGATAAACGCATTGTTTTTTTGTCTTTGTCCTACAGGTTAGCTTTGTGACCTACCATTTACTACACACTAGGAATGTAACAGAGTTGTTAACCGTTACATCACTGTTTAATAAAATTCCTTTGAATTCGTAATGTTGTTCTTGTTATTTTATTTTTAAGTGTAGACTGCCGTCCCGCTATGAGAGACGTGAATGTGAAGGCGAAAAGATGATTATTTACTGGCTTTTCAAAAATCAAAGTATGGAAAATAGAGGCAACACTACACTCTGGAAACCCTGCACATTTTGACCATATTTTTATCGCATTGGTTTGTGCCCTCTGTTCTTCAATTTCTGGCACAATACGGCCAACAGATCAGTTTGACTCTTAGAAAGATCATCCTTGCCGAAAACGGAATTGCATAGAATCCAGGATTCAAACTGTGTTCTTATTTCTCAAAGCTGCCAGGAGTTGTGGACTATCATATTTTGATAGACAACGCTGAATCGGAGAAAAGTCAACGGAAAGTCGATTGTGGAAATCCAGGGTTAGGAGGATTTGTGAAATTAATTGTACACGAAATGAACTCCAGAATGTGTTATTCCTGGAGATACTTCAGGGCACATGGTTACCCTTACATTCGTCCGGACTCCGGATCGCATCATTTGCTTTGTCTACACCAAATTATAGGAATATTTAAAAAAAATCAAATTACTCAACTTAATTGTCATCATTCAATCACTGTGTTGTAAGACACGACGAAGCATTCTTTTATTTTCTGAATAGTATTTGGTAGTATATAGCCTGGTAGCATTTGGCATATGAAAGGTAAGAAGTAGGAAGAAAGACTGCATTTAGTCCTACAAGTAAACAAGTAGTACAAGATTGGTTTTTTCTAACCGAATTTTGCTATTTACGTTTAATTTTGTCTAAATGCGTGAACGATTTACCTGGGCCTTTCCATAAGGTAAGGATCTTAACTCGACTTCTAGAAAGGGATTTTGAATATTTAAACATTATAATAATGTCATATTATGTTCAAGTTAAACTGCTATTAACCCATGCAGTATCGAATGCGGGGTTTATTCATAATCGTGTTCAACACTTTGACTCAAGCTTTGAAGTAAGATTTGATTAATGACGAGCACGAAGTCCGTACACTTGAATTACTACAAATCGTTGAATGCAATTAAATTATTTTTGCAACGTCAAATTGAATATAATTGAAAACGTAATCTACATTTCGAGAGGAGGGATTACAATAATTGTCGAATGCCGAAGTAATTCAATTTAAATCTGTTCAAATTCGCAAGGTCTACCAAGATTTCCTGTACATCGTAAGTTCTAAAAACTAAAAGCATTATCTGGCGAGTGCCCGGACGTTTTACAAGCTCCAGTATAGCAGTTGAAATTTCACTTAAAATTGAAATCGGAAATAACTACAACGTAGGATGAAGGCTTTGTTTAAATATTCATTATCCCGTCCCCTCCTAGTTCCTAATAGTCATAATTATAAAATCTGAAAACTACTAAAACGAATGTACAATATTTAAGTGGGATAATGTTGAGCTGCGATAAACCAGATGAAGTCGTCGACAGATAGTCTATTTGGCTTTGCGGTATCTACAATGCTAGAATCGGTATCTTGAATACTAATTGAATAACCAATTCAAAGATATAGAAAAGAGAATTAAGACTTGGAAATATTTTTACCGTATTAATGAACTGTTCCACGACATAAGCCCAAATCGAAATATTATATAACTATTGGCATAATGAAATAATTACATTTTACAATAACATTGTATTGCATTGCACATAGACAAGACTCGACCGAAGTCCTGCATATAAGAAAAAAAGTGTTAATTTCATTCAGTCAATCACAGTCGCACTATAAACAAGGAGACCCGCAGGCCTTTGTATTACATAATTGATTCATTGTGGTAAATACGAGGGTTATCGCAAAAGAAATGCGAAAAAGTACGACACTGAATTCCTAAAATTCCAAGAAAATTCCTAAACATTCCTCAAGCGATTAGAAGGATACTCAGAAACTTTTGTTAATTTCGGCCTTCAGGTTGTTCTAATGTAAACGAGTTTTGAAGGTGAGATTTCGGCTCTGTCATCGGAAAAAACAAATTTTTGTGAATTTCTATTGGCAAATTTTTATTTTTAAATATAAGATTGCAAACAAAAAATCACAAAAATTTGGTCATAACTTACAAATGTAATGCTCTGTCACAAGTCACAAGTCCACTGGTGTACATCTTTTTTCAAATGTGGTCAAAAAAATTAAAATAATAAAGTAATCCAGGCAACCCAAAATCTCCAATTTCCAACACAAATCTTGCTCGTGTGCGTGTGAAAGAACCAGTTGACGCTAACAAAATGTTTATGGCTCCATATTTAGCCAATCGGAAGGGTTAATCGATAAATAGTGTCCGAAAAATGTTCACCGAAGACCTTGGAGTTGGACTGAGCAAAATATGAACCATATGTGCGAGAAGTCTGCTTACGGATGGGTAAAAGGCAAATAGCGTTGTGAGTTTTCGGGCTCGATTAAAATTATACAAACGTTACACAAAAAATTCTGGTCTCTGACTCTCATAGGTCAGGCGACATATGGGTTCACCATTATGACTCCAAGTCAAAACAAAAGTCTCTAGTGGAATTAGAAGTCGTTTTTCCTACCGGAGAAAGTTAGTTTCTCCAAACCACCTGCGCTTCTTGTGGGTTCAATTTTTTCACGGACTTTGACTGTATTCACCTAACCGACTTTTTACTCCATGAAAATACAATGCATGGTGCATACTGTTGGAAATTTCTGGACGATTTCAAGTACATATTCCGAAATAAATAAATGCTGAATCTGATTTGCTGACTTTCTCCTCAAAATTCTGAAAATCTGGCTCATGAAGCCTAAGTTTAGGAATTTGCTGTCAAGACAATAAAAATTTCCGCACTATCGGATCTATTCTATAGTCAAGACAATGCATCAGGCTATTTTTACAAATTTTTACTTATAAAAAAACACTTCAGGGGAAAGTGGTATTCAGATTATAATGAAGTGAAAGGGGAGGTGCAAAAAAAATTTCGGACCCCACCTAAATTATTATTTAAAACCAGTACGGACAGCTCGATATCTAAATCGGAAAAGTGTATTAACTCCAGGCACAGCAGATTGACAAACAGCAAATCCAATTCGACGTAATTAAGCTGGCAATATGTCGTAAACGATACATTCGCATTAATGAGATAACCCTCGTACTATGTATGGTTTCCGCGAAATAAAACCATTATTTAATCCCGACTATTTACAGCAGCAGCGTAGCCATACTTTATGTTTCCAATTGGCCCCATAGTAATGGAAGTCAATTTTTTTTTATATTATCGGATGTGTGAGTAGTGTGAGAACTCCGGAGTGTCCGGAGCTTTCAACTTCAGAACTCTGAAATATCGTCCATTTACTTGTCCATTCTTTTTGTTTGTATAATACTCAAAAAAGTTTCGCTTTGATTGAGTATGAACAACTTGGGAAATTCTCTTCAGAATCTCATCAGATCCAGCCAGACATACAGACTTGATCAGGATTTCCTGAAATAATGTCAGGATATTTACGCTCTGAATAACTATACGGTCTTTACATGTCCAACTGCAACCACCGCACCGTGTTCCTACTCTTGAGAGATTTTTTGTTAGCAAAACCTGACCCCCTTGTTATGAATCCTATTCTGTATTTTATCGTATTACACGTAAATCACAATCTCTCACATTTATATGTTTTTGTAGAGTTTAGCGCTTTAGCGTTCGGATTTGTTCTCGGGATGTGAGTTATGGGAAACACGATACTGCATGCCGGTAATTGTTCTCGTCCGCGTCAAAATCTGGGTCAAGGCTTATTCATTATTTTATGTTTAATGTGAAGCAGAATCTCAAAAAGTGTTACTTCAATTCACAAAATGAATAGTTCATTGTTTACTGTACTTTTGTAGTGCAGATAATGTGTAAAATAAAATACGCAAATAATACATTGCTAGGTGACAAACTAATCACCAACCATTACTGCGTTTGTAATGCAATGGAGTGTAATAGATGCTACCGGTAACCGGCAGAATCAGACATACCTTAGTAGTAATATAGTGGCCAAATTTTGTGTATAATATTTGACCTCTTTTCCCTGGTTCTGCTCAATTTATCGTTCCTTGCATTTTTTTGGAACATCCGGCAAATTAAAACCCCAACTTATTTTTTCGATTTACATTATTTTTCTGTTTGACCTTTTGGCAGCTTTGACCTCTGACCACTGCCGATGACATATACAAATGCAATGCAAAATACATTTGTACACTATTTATTTGCAAATTGCAAATGTTAGTACAACAGTATTTGTCGTTGTCGTATTTGCGTGGGTGGTGCCGTGATTCCTCTCAGGTTTGCACTTTATTTTTGCTCATTCGTATCTTACGTACAATCGTAATTCAATACACAGCTGGGACAATTTGTAGGTAATATTAGATACAATTTAATTTACATAGAATTCGAATAAACGTCTAGGCGCAAGCGATTCCATTCCAGAACTAAAATGAAATGAAAGTATAAGGCAAAATATTGGAAAATTGTAACATTTTCAGTTTTATTTCGTAGTTTCAAGTAAATGTCGCATTATATTCGCTTCTAAAATTCGTATAATTATTACTACTTCAATTTTTTTACTGGACTATACGAAGTACGAGCCTCACTAAGGGACCACCTGCATTGTCGGACTAACTTGAAAATAATATGTTAGTTTTTATTTTTATGCTGCATCGCATTACAAACCAATAAAGTAGCAATTACCGTAAAAACTCGATCAGAACGCGGGCCCAAATAGAACACGGGGTTCAAGTATATAGAGCGCGGGTATTTATCCGGCTTTCTCCATCCTAATGGTGTAAGTGGTGAAAGTCTTAATTGGGTTTTTACGGTAGCCATAAGGCAGCCAGCACCTTAGAATTTCGTTGTACAGGGTTCGATTCTATAGACTGGTAATGTAGCTCTATATGTATAAGGCGGTCGACTGGTTTTAATGCATATTGGGGTACCTTTTCCACCGGCCAAGGGCCAAACGAATCTGTGAAAAAAATACTCAGCGGCCTTTGACCTTGTCTTATGTCGAATTTTATTTTAGTCTCGACGTATTTTATATGTCTTCAATTTCCAGCAGTATTGATTTTGTCCAAATAATTTTAGAAAGTTTTGTGTCTGAACCATAAAGCAAAATCTTGGGCGATGTTAGACTTTATTTATTTTCCCGCGCTCAACCGCCAACTGCAAGTGAGAACGAAAAGAAGGATTTATTCCAGTCTTCTTTTCTCTTCCTTAGATTTCAGTCATTCTTCGCTGACAGGTCAAGATTCAATTCATAGGATCATAGGTCATCAAGGTCATCGGATCGTCCACCAGGAAGTCAGAACAGATCATCAACCTCAACCAACCGGTGAATAAACAATTCAATTTCATACTTAAAATTTGATATTTTAGTCACATTTCACTTCTTCCGAATTCTTCCCGTCCACCGTCAACCGTCCGTTGACTGTCAGTCAGTCCATATTTTATGCAGACATTAAAGTTTTTTTTATTGATCCCGTTTTTATATCAATTGAAAAACTTTCAAATCTATAAAAATGAATGCCTGGCTGTGAGTTGACGGCAATCGACTGGCGGCGTCCTTTATGTACAATTTTAATTTTTAATTGTCTAGCCCTATAAATCGTAGACTTACTTTCAATTGAGCATTATTACCTAATCTGAAAAATCTACCATACCATAGGATTTTATACAAGGGCTTCTGATCCCATAAAATTTTCTAACATATTCAGGCTAAATCAAATATTCAGTGATATTTTGTATGTTTGAAGTTACGTCGCTTTTATTGTCCAACTAAGAACAAGGACAATCGGCCGGGCTTTAAATTATTTTTTTGGTTGAAGACTTGAATGATGGATTTGGATTCTGGCTTTGATGTGATTTCAATTTGTTAGTTGTTATCGATAGTCAAAAGTCAATAGTCGATAAGGAGAAACGAAGGCGGTTGATGAAATGACATTTTTTTTAAACCACCGACTTGATTTTTTTTCTGAAATGTAAAGTGCAGATAAGATAGTGAATCGAGACCAACACTCAAATGTACGCCTCTGCCTTCACTGCACTGTTGTAAGGTAGAGCACTGGAGACGGAGTTTCAATAATTTATCTGAACATTTACATGCGGCTGTGAATAATGTGTGTTGCCGTGGTAACTATTGAGTCAAACAAACTGGTACAACATAAACATAAACAAAACAGAACCCATTTCATTTTTGGTCTCTGTCAAACTTAAACCTTCCAAAACAGTCCTTTCCATTGATTTCTATTCTCCACCTGTTCATTAACTCAAATAAGCACTTTGTTTTATAACAGATATTACATTGTGTACTCGCTTTACAGGAATCAAAGAGGAGAAATATTGTTTGAATAATCTGACATATCCTGACAAGTTTTCACTTGAATAAAAATGGGTGACAATCAACCGAGGTCAAATGGAAACGCTGCAAGCACGCCTGAGCTTACTGAACAAGATGAGTCGGCACGGACACAGACACCGGCCAGAGGTCAATCAGACCATTCATTCCTCGGACCTTCCTTCGGTGCTGCCGCTGGTGATTTTTCTGAAAACAAAATGTTCGGAACCCGCAAAGGGCGAGGGGCTCCACGTTTGTTGTCAACTTTGAATGAAGGAGCGGCTGGGGCACCAACCACACCAAGTTGCCGAAAGTATCATATGGAATCGGATATATTTGGAACTGGGATGCGTCCTAATCATTCAACTCACAATAACTACAAATCACAGACGGTCATTAATAATTTGGACCCAGCCACGAAGGGGAAGGAAATGGGTGCAGCTGGAAGGCCATCAATTGTCCAGAATGTGGATTGGTTCGGGGTAAAAGAAAATACGACCATTAAAAAAATGTGAATTCCTAAAAAAATTTATACAATTTAATTATATGCACTATGTTTGTTCCTCAGCGAGACGCCAAACCCGAAGAACCTCATCAAATGCCAACGGCAGTCTCAGTTCCAGATGTTGATTACGAAAATCAATACGAAGAAACTCATCTTGCAGCTCGTGGGAATGCTCGAGAGAATGGGGGGAACCCGATAACTGGCCAAGGCTACAAAGAGGTAATTAGTACTAGAAATAACTTCATTCAATTAGAATCTTTTTCGAAACATTTACCAGGTTGGGATTCTTTACATCGCTTTCAATTATAATTTCAGGACGGACTTTCCCATTCCAAACGTCGTCAATTCACAGTGCCATTGGC
>JAQFYE010001254.1:0-24438 GCA_034694305.1 Protaphorura glebata | reverse complement strand
ATGTTTGGCTATTCGTTAGCGTTCAGCAAGCGAGGGACGTCGTTCATTGGGAATGTAGACAACGCATTCCTGATTGGGATATTGAATAGTAGCTCTTTGGACAATCCTCGTATTCCTGAGATCCTATTTTGTGGTTACCAAGGCATGATTGCAGGGATAACGCCGGCTTTAGTCGTCGGTGCCACTGCAGAACGAGGACGATTCTTGCCAACGATTGTTTTCATGTTTATCTGGACAACTCTAGTGTATGACGTCTTGGTGTGTTGGACTTGGGGCCCTCATGGTTGGATCAAGAAGCTAGGAGGTCAGTTGTCTTGAAATACTTGATTCATTCCTACCTGTTGGCCGCCTATGCACATTCGCGATTACATAGGGTTATTGAGACCGAACTTGACCTAACTTAAAAAAATTCAGGCCAATGCAATGCAATCGAGATTCCGATGTGCGTTCTGTAAACTTGCTTCCGGGTGTCGCAAGAGCGTAATTCCAACGCACGCGTTTGATTTCTGACTGTGACATTATTTTTGACAACCAGCGGCTGATATTTATTTTTTAAACATACCCAAATATGTATGTGTCATGTTACAGCGTTGGAGCCATTTTAGCAAAAATGCCGTCGTACTGTTTGTCCTATAGTTTGCGATGCAATTTCAGGGATCGATTTCGCTGGAGGGATACCAGTTCACGTTGCTTCCGGCGCTGCAGCAACAGCATACACATATATTTTAGGCGATCGGGAAGGCAGTAAAAAAGACTACAAACCTCACAACATTGTACAAGTCGTCCTTGGCACTTCTCTGATTTGGTTCGGTGAGGTCACACCTGACATTTCTGATATTTATTTTCTGCCGCAAGACTTCTAATTATGCGATTTACTTTACGGCCCGTTACGAATCATCTCCGGACTAGTATGCGAAGATGTTTTAAATAATTGTATTCACAGGTTGGTTTGGATTCAATGGTGGAAGTGCTCAAGGTGCAAATGCGAGATCTGCAGTCGTCATCGTTGTGACTAATTTGTCAGCGTCCGTGGGTGGAATTACTTGGGCTGTTTTTGACTACAGAAAGGAAGGCACATTTTCTGCTCTGAGTTTCTGTTTCGGAGCTGTCGCCGGATTAGTGTGTATCACACCCGGATCAGGGTTTATCCATCCAGCATCTGCCATTGGTTTCGGTTTTCTCGGTGCATTGGGTTGTAACGCGGCAATTCGACTTAAGGACGCTATAGGATTTGACGACGCCTTGGACGTAGTAGCTGTCCATGGAGTTGGTGGGATTATCGGCACAATTCTTACAGGAATATTTGCTCAGAGAGACATTGCCGCACTAGATGGTCTTGCGCTTACGATGGAACATTTCCCAGGTGGCTGGATCAATGGACATTGGGCTCAAGTTGGTTATCAACTTGTGTCTATTTTGGCAGGACTCAGTTGGTCATTTGGGCTAACCTATGGAATCCTATATGTCATGAATAAAATCCCAGGACTCCAACTCAGGGTCGAAGATCATGTGGCCAGGTCTGGATTGGACAAGAATGAAGTTGGAGAAAATGCATATGACCGGATGCAGGAAGGTGGGGCTTAATGAAAGGATACTCGTGCCATTCATGGACGCCATGGCCATTCAGTACCAGAAATCAAAATATTTGTTCAAAGTCTATAAAAAAGACAATTATACGTTAAGTCCAATGACAGAGATCTCGCAAGTTAAAATGAAAGTATATGATCGATCTGTTTGATATTAAGGTAATGGAAATCTTAAACTAATGAAATTTGAATAATTTCGCTCAAGTTTTTACACAATTTAAGATTAATGCAGTAGTTTTGTAATTATTAGTAAATTCACACTATTTGACTGCCTCTTAGGAGTATTGATGACTTGGTTAACTAATTTTGCCTCCACAGAAAATTTCCCTTCACTGAAATAGTTAATAATGCCATTATGACCCATATATAAGTCTGACCGTTTGAGGAAATATTCAAACATGTGCATTAAATTCATTTCAGGTAACACCTTGACTTTTGGAAGTTGATGAGAAAGCAACTTTCACTTCCGTAATATATCTTCATTCGACTGACTGACCAAAACCTAGAAATATGTGGACGAAAAATTAGAAAGCTTAAGCTAAATTTATAGTTTCATTTTCATTTCACTTCATCTTGTTATTTTACATTGTTGTCATCGTAGTTATGAGGAAATTTGGTCCATAAGGCTAATGTAAAATAACAAGGTGAAGTGAAACGAAATGAAACTATAAATTTAGCTTTACTCTTTAGTTTTTCACAAGAAATATCCAGTGTGTAAGAGTACTTCCAAGCGGTCTGCGTTCTCATAGTGCTTACTCAACATCATAAAATGCCAAAAATGAATACCGAATTACCAAAATTCTTAAGACGAACAGTGTAAAAACAGACCCTTAACCTAAAGATTACGTGTACAATTTTCGATTCCGTGATTGATTTTATTGCGACTCGTTCGACTGTAATCATAAAGATTATTAGAATCAGCCAGCAGTAGTAGTACAGAGATCACATGCTAATATTCTATTATTTTAGGTTTTATCTCTTCAACGTATCATTCATGTTATGTCAACTGGAACACAAGCATGCTAGTGAAGTTTTAGTTATTATACAAGAACATGTGGTTGTTTGGTTGTTGGTGATATGAGATTTTATTTCTTTAGTTAGACAGGTGTTTGAACGGGAAGGTGGTCCGCGTCAATGTTCCCCAAAGACATTCCTCTCCTATGTTTAGTATGAGTTTGAGACATTTTTGCGACCACCGGTGACTCAATTTCCCCGGCCTTGTCTCCTGCTTCCCCATTTTCATCATTTGTTTCAGACGACGGTTCCTCTGATAGAACTTCTTTCGAGGTCACTGTCGTTAATGTTTGATTTGGATAATGTTGTGGAGAAAAATCCACGTCATCCAAGGAATGTGTGGCACTTCCACGCAAGAATTTTCCTGGTTGATTTGGAGGCAGTGGAGGTGGTGAAAGGCCCGAGTGATAGGAAACTTCTCCGTACTTTCTCTCTTTTTCTCGCACAAGGTCTTGTTTCAGCTTCAGTCCCAGTGCTCTACTCAAAGAGCCCTGAAATCCAACAAAATTTATTTTTGAGAGTAACTATACGTCCAAGCATTTATTAAGAAAGGTTCCGAGGTGGTAAAATTGTTGAACGAGGAATTTCTACAAGAAATTGTGAAACGATTTGCGATATGCCCCTTGGCCTAAGAAAAGTCCCCTTAACACTTGGAGAAAACTCCAGTGAAAGAAATACTCTTGCGCGCCCGAAATTTTGAACCCCCAGGCAGTTGTTTGAACCACTATGCTACTACAACCCAAAAGCAAAATACTCCATACCCTCACCAATTTCAAATGAAACTTGGCTTTTTTCTATTTTTGATTCGATTAAATTTTGGCTCAGACGAGCCTATATAAACAGAACGTGCGTGTCTAATTAAATATTAAAATGCCTCCGGGATCGAATTCCACTTTCACTCACACTTTCACCCTCTTTGCTTGTTGTTCTATGTTGATTTTCACATTAAAAATTGAAGCCAAAAAAATGAAAAGAGGGCAACTTAAAATGAAGACATATGAGAAGGCAAGTCATAACACTTTTTTACGTCCTCTAAAAATTTTAAACTACATACATTCCCAAGCCCCAGCAGTTCAACGATTTTATCACCTCGGAAATGTCGGGCATATTAACAAGCTACCGCTCCCAGAAGTTTTCGAATGCTGGAGGCGAATTCGGCGGTTATGACGTCTTTGACAAACACTTTATATTAAGCTGACGTAATAACCTAAGCCATCGCTTCGAACATTTGAAACACAAACCGAGAGCAGGTTTTAGTTGGTACTCACCTGAGAGCTTTTCCAGGTGGAAAACTACGAGCAGAAATTAGAAAATGTTTTTGGTTAGTTAGAGTAGAATTTGATTCAGGTTTTTTTAGTTGGAGAGTTAGTCATGTCAGACTGAAATTAGTAAGGTACGAGACAACAGTGCTGAGCTGAGTCAATCACAAAAGCTGTGTAGAAGCAAAGATTATTAAGATAATAGCCCCACCTTTTGGGCAACGAGTAGACTGTACGCCTGTATTCCACCAATTTCCCATCAAAACACAGATTTTTCCACAACACCAATCAAACAACAAATATTAGGGTTAGCAATTTAGTGATAAAGGTTAATGAGTAGGAAAACTTTAACCACACCACAAATAATTTTGTAATTAATGGTAATTTGGGAGACAAAATAAGAAATCAGAGGAGGATTTTTGATGGTCTTACTCGGAGACCCGTTCCGCGTCTACTATCTTCAGCGGTACTTCGTCGAAACACTTCGTCATTCAAGGCGGCTGCACTACTTCGTCCCAAGGAGTCAGACCGATGCTTGTCCAACGTTGGAACTCTACATTTGGTAACGCGGTATTGCTGCGTTATTGTTGCCCTGTTCAAAGTGAAGAACAAAAATATGATTTTCAATTCTGAATAAATCTTGGTTTCCTGTACAGCAAAACAAGTACTGGTCTATCGATGTTAACTATTCTTCCGTCGTATATCTCTGGCCTACTTAAGGCAGGATAGCTGGTAATGGATTCAGAGACTTCTCCAAAATTATAAACAATAATTTCAGAAATGATACGATTTCATTACTGAGACCGGTTTTTAGTCTAACGTACAAATTTTGCTTAATGCAGCACCGACAGGAACCAAGTGCAGGTGAAAGTAACATAAAGTGAAAGTCCTAGAAAGTGGAAGTATTAAAACGTGAAAGCGCGGAAAGTGATAGATCATGATTGTGAAAGCACTCAAAAGTGAAAGTAGCAGGCGAAAGTGCCGGGAAAAGTTAGCAGGGAAAGTGAAAGTACTGGGAGGTGAAACTACGCCGTCTCTGTGTAGAAATTAATCTCACGTAAGAAAAACAAGAAAACAAGTCCATCAAAGTGTTCATGATAGGAATACCTGGAAAACTCCTAACCCATGATATAATATATGATACGCTTCATGATGCCTTCGATCATTTCGTATTTTGTATATATATGCATATTCTGCAAGAACTAGTTCCAACGAATGAACTCTACACTCTACCAAAAGGGGTCGATGACTTTTTCCAGTTTAATTGCAGCAAAATTTTATGCCTCGTTACATTTTCTACCTAGACTAATTTCCTGAATTTGAATTCATCAAACATTAATTTAAATTCGATATTTTTTCTGATTTATTTTTGTAATTGAACTCTTTGTACTTTGTCTGCACTGCAGTTGGAGTTACCTTGCAGGGCATAAGAGAGCGTCTAACTCGGCACTGAGATGTCGCCTGATTATTTGCTTTGAGGTTGGAATTCCCATGGAAGAAGCAAGTGTATCACCGCTGAATGACGGTTCTAGAACAGCAAATGCTCCATGTACTCCACTCCCTGTAAATAAAATAGACGGTACACAATCGATAAATTCTCACGTGCCTCTTCACACCTCTCAACTCAAAACTTACCTTTCAGATTTTCAGCGTATTCGTTGAGATCGATAGATCTTGCCCATTGAACAAAATGTTGATTCGTCCACACCAAAGGATCATTCTCACATTGCCGGCGTCTCTCCGCCAAAGCCTGTAAAGAGACATACATATGCAAATTCGGAATTACACGACTGAATGAATCCGAACACAAGTTTCATTTTATTTATCTAACCTGTCTATCATAGGCAACCATGCGGAGGAGATGAACGCCGTGGGCAATTGCTGCCAAATGGAACTTTCTCGTGACTCCTAAATACTTTTCTAAATCTTTTTTACTCAAGTGGTCCAAAAGACGTGCGTCTACGAGACCGCTAGCAAAACTATCAGCATACTAGAATTAATTCGTAAAAATATGTTAGTCTCAGGTCAGACTTGACATGTGTGATTATGATTGATTGGGTGAATGATGTCTACCTGTGGAAGGCCTATATCTGGAAGCCATTCTGAACTGACCCATACATGGGACAACTCGACGATACATGGAAACCTGACGAGAGCAGGATTCCGATGTTCCTCGACGGCAAGGCGGAGTTTTTTACGATGCAAAGGATGACTAACTCCCAACTCCGTTTCCAAATCCGCATTAGACAGTTCCAATAAAACTTTTCCACTCTTGATGTTGTCACCACATCGAGAGCCATACTGTGGCATGCCCAGGGATACTTCTATCCAGGCTTGAACCATTCCAGCTCTCCATAGTTCCATTGGAAGCGTAGCTGCTTCTTCAAGAGCTCTTAATTTGTCTGAAAACGTTTCTTGCTGAGTCAGTGGGGAAGGAGGTACAGAGCTCTGGGGTGACCAACTTGACCTCTGCCCTGCGCTCAAACCTAGAATAATTTAATAAAATATATTGAGCCAAATACTCTTTTATCACAGAGCCCTATTCTTCTTGCACATATGGTGGTTTGTTAATATTCGGTCATTTGGTAACTTGTAACCTCACCTTCATAGAGTGATGGATCTAATGCGCGTCTGTTCTTGTTCCGCGCAAATACTCTAGAAATACTCCCCCAGGCGCCCTTAGCCCCTGTGGAAGTCCGACCGCCCAACTCAGCACCACTCCGACGGCTCTTCCGGCGTGCGGCCTCCATGGCCTCGACTGCCAGTAATTGCTCAGAAGACCTAGCGAAACGTAAATATGTAAATTATGAGATAAAAATTATGACGTGGGTTGGACCTTACCGTGAGAGGGCACTAGTGTCCATGGATTTTGTCAGAGAGGAGAAAGATAGAGGGCCTGGACTGTCTCTAGGAGTAGCAAATAACTGAGGAAGCGTTGCAGTTGAAATGACAGACATGGAGTCTCCATCACCTGACCCGTCCCCACATAAATCCAGGCTGATTGCTAAAATGTGGGAAAGAAAGGAATAATAATTTAGACTTTCCTGACAAAAGAAACCAATTAGGGTTGAAGTTAACGGTTTTCCATTCCTTCCAGGAAATTACCTTCAATGGCAGAGTCTGACAAGTTGACTACGTGAGGAAGACCACCACCAGAATCCCGACCTGAACTGAGTCGAACTCCAGAGTCTGCAGAACTCCCGCGATCTCCGGTCGTGGTGGCTGGTGTTGCAGTTCTAGAGGATGAGACTAGTGAATAATGTGAAGTCACGTTTGTACTGTTTGATCGCTCAGGCTCAGCGTAAAGTCCGTACTGGGATAATTGTCTCTTAGCCTGTGGACAAGGATGGAATAATTCAATTAATTTATTTTCGGTGTCCATCTTCCAAGGTGTAGACCAAAACTGACTTCTCCGAAGCGTCGATTCGTCGTGCATTCTTTTCTGATTAAATTAGAAAAACTGAAGAATTTGACATTTACTTGAATCAGTTCTTCTTGAATTTGATGAACTTGTGCTTCTCTCAGGTTTAGTTGAGTAGCGACGGCCAGTCTTCTTTCCGCTTCGTCTCTCGCATGACGAAGAATATTCCAATGCTCTCGCTCCGCCTCGTCTCGCTCAGTCACCAGACGATGCATCGCACCTTCCGTCTCACTCATTCGCTAATTGAATTAATTCACACTTAATTACTACCATTTTACAACATGAATGCAAAAGACCTCATGTTCATTTCTCTCACTAACTTCCTAATCGTGATTAAATAACACTTACATAATTAATAGTAGTTTACAACTCAAACTTGCACATGCAAATAATGACTCGCCCTGCTAACACACTAATGAAAGTAAAAATTGATAGCTGTATGTTTTGACTAAATTTAATTCATTCATTATTCAAAACGAAGAGCAATTAATATTCAAATGGTGTGCAGGTATTCGAGAGGGCAGTCATGCATTTCAGTACTCATGACTTTCACCACTTTTACTCTCTGCCTCTGCGACTACCTGCGTGATTTATTCAAAAGGTTTACAAAGCAGAAGTCATTTCCATTCTTATCTTTGTTGTTCTACGCTACATTTAAAGATTTTGGACAGAATTTTCATTATATTTTTTTTGATTTGTTAGGTACGGTTACAACATTAGGTCCACATGCGGCTTTCAAAGGTTTAGCATAGAAGTGTTTAGCATCAGCTTTCAAAGTCAGCTCGGCCTGGCAGCAACACAACTAATGAAATTCAATTCCGCACGAGTACGACTGTCAATGACATTCTTTTAAGAATTGGTTGGGTCTGTAAGTGCGAAATTCGTGCGGAGATCGAAGTTCAGTTAAAGCCCGATTCAACCCGTCATACATCTCCAGACGACTGGTTTCAGTGCCTCATTGTTTAATTGTCTAATGTTTTATACGCGTCAGAAAATTAACGACATTGATAACTGGAAACAATGAGTCAGTGGTCGTTAAAATTCAAAATGTTAATTGACACACACAAAACTTGAAAACAACATGTTAAAAATTTGGTGTCTACATATATTGATTGTCTACTTCAGCGCAATTGAATATCGTAAAACCTGTAATAATATTTCTCATAAAATGGCCATCCCTGACTCCCTGTCAATAATCCACTGAAGCAGATTATTTTTAACGAGGATTTCCTGGACTCACCTGTTCATAACTCCGAATGAAGTCTCGAAGCTCTTTTTCTTTGTCCTCCAAAGTTACATACAATTGTTTCATTTGATTGAGTAACTCGAACTTCTCGGCTTTCAGACGTTTCCGATCCGTTTTCAGAGCTATCAATAAATAATCATGGACTAAGTTTTCCTACTCCAATGACATCCGATGAACCAATTAGGAACTTTGCAATCAGTTAGATTATCTGTCCAGTTTACCTGAGAGAGCTGCTTTGGCATGTTGTAACTCTGTCTGGAGATCCTGGGATTTGACAGCTCCAGGATCATGAGCTACGTCCTTTGCATTAGATGTGCGCAATTCTTTGAGTTCTCTCTGGAAGACCCGATTAGATTCCAGCATCCTTTCACAAACCCTCCGCATTTCCATGGGGGACAAACTGTCGAGGTCCACGGACAGACTGAGGTCTTCAGAATCATCTAAAATTTATCAAGCCGTCGATCAATTTTCAAATGGAGTTAATTTACTCGGATTCACAAAGGCTCAAAGCATCTAAGATATTTATTTATCACTATTCCAAAAGCTGTTTTTCTTAGAAACGTGTTTTCTGGCTATTTGGATGCGCTGTAATCTGACGCCTCGACTTATGGACGATGTAAGCCCTTTCTTAGCTCTGCACGCCTTCTGCAGACTAACAATGAGCAGGCATCAGATGCAACGACATGACTTGTAGACAGTATTCATAATTTAACAAAATATACAGAAATGTTATCGTCTGTCAAAATATTGAGTCTGGACCATCCGACTAGTCAAACGTCAAATCGATTGGTATCTAAGCATTTTCGAACTATTTACAGGTATTTTCTGCATTGTAATAATCGGAATCTTAACCTGAGTCTAATTTCTGCGAAAAAGAGAATTGGACAAAGACCCACCATTTGGAGATGGACAATAATTGGATTGGACTCCATTGAGTTGTCCTTGACTTAACTTGTCGTCTAAGCCATTGGAGGCAATGGTGCCCTTGTGACAAGTTTCATGACCTGGAGTGCCAGGTGGCGAGCTGAGTTGTGAGAGCCGTTTGTTTGTGTCCGTGAGTTCCGCTCTCAAGAGAGCCATTTGGGTGTACGCTGACTGCAAGTCCACGTCAAGTCTCCCACCCAGTGACTTATTCTCGTCTACCAGTTTACGAAATTTTCCCTGTAGTTGCACAAATCCAAAAAAAGAATACAATTTTTTATTTTTTTCTATGTGACACTAAGTGAGGTCTCTGGTTAAGAAATTACAATGCAAAGGATTAATGCAAATGCGAGACGATGAAGTACATTGCAGCAGAAAAATTTATTTTATAATTATTACGGTGGCACCACGATTACGGGGATTTACCCGAAAACTTTAAAATTCATCGTACTAAATAATTACCGTTATACGTTACATATTTTTTAAATGATATACTGGATCACATGATGTTGAGGTCAGGTCAGTTTTCAAACAAGCAACTGTTTCAACAATTTCAGCTAAAATTCCGTTCAGTCTTGCAGTCAATATTTCTCGACATCTGGAAGTTTTCCTACTATTCAGTGTTATTATTTCTTAAATAATTTAAAGAAGTTCATCTCAACGTTTTTAGGTTTAATTTAATTTTATAGATTGCAGAGGCTGGAATAATGCCTTCTTTATGTTTTGTCTTTAGTGTCACGGTCGTTCATCTGAATGGATATTTACTGTTGGAAATTCCAAATCAAATTATGCTATATAGTATCAAATGTCTGTAAAGTGTGACCCTTAATAGTACACTCAGCTGTAGACGTGTGGCGTAATATTAGAAAGGTGTGCCCTTATATAGAAGAGTGTCATTTATTTCGACAAACGAACAAAGGGCGAAAATAATGATATGGTGCTCAGCATATAACAAAATCTTATGTCTTAACATCTTACCAAAGTATCATGGCGAAATCTTGGCAAACCCTTCCTGGTTTAATTACTACGTACGAACATGTATACGGTGATTAGAAGCGTGGGTGAGATATATAGTCACTAATTAGTCTAATGATTAATGAGTAATGAGTTGGGTGCGGCTGTAAAGCATAAGTTACATACTTGAGCGTCAAGTAGAAGACTCCGCATCAGCGCTAAAGCAACTTTGACGGCATCTTGATGTTTGGCCTCGCCATTTTTTAATTCTGGCTGAAGATGAAGTGCTTCGGCTTGTGGTGAAAATATAAATGCGATGAGTTGATCATTCAGGGAGTCCAAGGATAGAATGGCTGGAAAAGCACATAATAATAAATTATATCGATGCAAATTATATAATTAAAACATCCTGGAACAAATTTTAAAGTTGTAGTCCCAACAATTTACTCACAAGGAAATCACTTTTTATGTTCACGCCAGGTATTTATCAGATACTAGACATTTCACACTTGAAATTACTATAATCCTGAAAGTTTGGCTAGACCCGAATTTCACATCAGAATTGTTTTGGTTATTCAATTCGAGTGTTGCGGAAAAATTAGAATAAGGATATAAGTTCAGAATCCATCGACATCTACGTACATCATCCAGCGGGTAAAAGAATTGCTTAGCACAGTAGGCTGGCATGCAAGGAAAAGGCTGTTACATAACATATGTGTGCGAAATGCAATCGCAATTGCAGATTTTGCGAGATTTAGGCCTGGATCATAAACATATTTCATGCCGTTGGACTGGACTGAGGCCGAGATGACAACAAAATTCAGATAAAATTTAAGACTACATTTAAGGGGATTTGCCCAGGCCCTGAAGAATTTCTTTATCCAACCAATTCAAACGTGAAAATGTCCAGTAATGTCTTAGCAGAAGTTTCGGTACCAATACCACTGTGTACGACACGGCGACTAACGGGCATAAAAAGGGTATTACCATACAATTCATGTATTTCCCATACCTCATATTCCTTCTAATGCTCGCTCTCTAATAAATATTTGCTCGGGTAAAAATATATTGAAAATAGTTCAATCAAAATAAATATTTGTGATTAGACTCTGGAGTCGATTTGCCTAAATAAAACACAAGAAGTCAATGATAAATATTACTGATAGTTTTGAAGTAATGTGGTCAGAGGTTAAAATATCATCGCTTACATGCCTGCCCAATGGAACAACCCCTCGACATAGCGAATCGAAAGATCTACCTGAAGCCTCACAACAGAATAAAACTAATCTCAACAAATGTTTTAGCAATTTGGATTTCCTTCGTCCTATTCGTGTAAGTTCGTCACCTATGTCGTTTACATAGTTCTGGATATTATCAAATGTCACGATACGAGTCAAGTTAATCTGCCAGAGTCTCAAGAGTTTAGAGCGCTATTCCGAGCGGTGTACACGCACTATATTTCTTCTTGACACGAAGGAGAAGTCTACTACGAAAATCGACAAGACAAGAATAAAATAAAAAAATGTTACGAATAATATCATGAAATGCTCAGGAAGTCCGCCAGGATTTTTTATGTCCTAACGATAAGTGGAATTTCAGTGGGCCCAAGAGCCCGATAGCAACCAAGTCTTGACAGGCATTACAGCATGGTCTTCTGCATTAGTAGACATCTGCCCGCACTTTTCCATGCTTTTTGAAGTTCGAAGTTTCAAGTTAGTGAATCAGTAGAAGTTTCAGTGTGACAAGTTCGGATTCGATAGCACATGCAACGCTAGTGTCTTACAAGGGACATTATTCCGATGTAAAGTTCAAAGTGACATGAAAGTTTCATGATTGTGTAGTCCATTCAACTGTCCTGGGGCCGAATATTGAAGTCCCGTCGTCGTCGACATATAATATTTATTCTTATTAACATACGTATTAACATACCTTGAGACTTAGCTACGTTGACATTTTGTTTCTGGTGGCACTACGATTTTAAAGAAAGGTTTTCTCCACTAGAGCTTTCTATTGCAATTGTAATGTCATCTTTGTCAAATCGAAACTGATATCCAAAAAACACGAACAGAAGATACGCGGATACTTGACCGTGACTTACGGCTTGTATCATTCAATGGGTGTGTCATTGTTTTTTCATTGCATGCCGTTGTCGTTACATCAATTTATTGAAGTCACGTTTTAGTACACTTTATCATTTGAGCCATTTTTGCAATCGTTTTTAATTTCTAGTTACGCAATTACAAAATTCCTCACGTTAATATTCTTGACCGCGACACTTCCAACAACCAAGTTGGTGTACAGACACGTAACCTAGTCTCGGATTTTTTGAAGTGTGTAGAGCGAAGGTGGCGGTTATAATGTCCCTATCGATAACCTTGCTTTGAAAAATTAGGAAGTACAGTACATTTGACACTTGGATACAGTACCTTGTTATAAAAACGTTAGGGATATAAGCAGCCTATTCTTACACACATACGTACACCATTAACAGCTCTTGATCATTTTGATCGAGTACGAGTGTTTAAAAAACTGAGCCAATGCCACGGACGAACGGGAAGCACTTGGCACTCATAAAATATACGTTTATATCCTTTTTCTTCCCACTCCATCAATTTTTGTCTTTTGCCAAAATCTCTGCCTTTTGATTGCACAAAAGACCGACTGACTACCGCACTGCACTGCCTTGAGTTCTTTCTTCATATCAACCCTTCTTCATCTATCCTTGACTTCATTAATTGAACAACTCAGCCACGGACT
Source organism: Protaphorura glebata (assembly GCA_034694305.1). Lineage (NCBI taxonomy): Eukaryota > Metazoa > Arthropoda > Collembola > Poduromorpha > Onychiuridae > Protaphorura > Protaphorura glebata. The sequence continues at coordinate 11,280 of JAQFYE010001254.1, read as the reverse complement.
AATTACTCTCCGTCTTGTCTGTCAACAGTCAATGAAGGGTTCACTTCACGACACAGACAACTAGAGTTTCTCACGGGTTCGAATCGGGTTCGACCGGTTTTTATGAGATAACCATAGATTCGGGTTCCCCATCCTTCAAAACGGATAAAACCGGGTTCGGGTTTTTCGGGTACATCCTCGGAACCCGAACCCGAACCCGAACCCGGTTTTATCCGTTTTGAAGTATAGAGAACCCGAATCTATGGTTATTTCATAAAAACCCGATCGTACCCGATCCGAACCCGTGAGAAGCTCTAGAGACAACGGCGGCCGCCACTTCATACAGTCACAACTTCAAAACACTCTTCACCACCCATTCAACTGCCAACATTCTTTTCTCTCCTTTTTCTCATTCTCATTTTCATTCCAATTCTTTCATGTTGAAAACAGTAAAGCACCTTACCAGAACTGGGCCCCAGTTCACTGCCGAGAAAACTGAAAAGTTTACTGCGATATCGAGAATGAAGAAATTTCACTCGTTCCAAAGAGGATTATCTATTGACAGATTTTGAGCAAACTTTCAAATACCTTCATAGGTCTTACTTTTACTGCCCCCAAAGCAAATACGAATTGGAATCAGTACCTGATTCACAGTTGTCTGTAACATTTACAAACATACTATCAATCTTTAATCCGACAAGCTTAGGTATTCAAGGAGGAATCTCAGTTCGGTCGCTGATTTCAACATACTTTTGCAAATCTAAGGGAAAGGTTGCCAACTTTAAAGCCACCGATTACTCGTACTGAACATTGTGCATTTTAATGGTCCTTAAACCAAGGTCATTAAAAGAGTGATTTTGTAATCGTCAAAGCTATATTAATCGGGCCATCATGGTGTACTCGTCGCGTAATCCGAAAGATCATTTTTACAGTTCTTCATCGCAATGAGCCAAATCCAAAGATTCCTTAACTAAAATCAGTTCTAGTTCTACTTGAAATAATTACTTCGTTCTTACGCCGTGTCGATTTGCCATGACATTATCATCTGCCTCTTCCCTATGTTCGGAGTTTGATCCGTCGTGAAGATATGAATTCTAGATGCCAAACAGTTATTCATTTTTCTATACCATCTAGGATGATCTTCCCTAGGCCATTTGAAAATTCCTATCATACGAAAGATATACGGTTAGGCCCTACGGCAAATGTTAAGGAGTAAAGTATTTTGTGAAACATTTTTCCTTCATGGGATTAGTTTTAAACTGGGGTCTAGAGTAGAGCCGGTGTTTGAAATCTTGCCGCCTCAAATCATAATTTGTCAAAGAAAAATTCGAAATTTACTAGTAGGTACCAATTTTTTGAACAATTAATGGCCCCTTATTTGTTATCACTCTCTGCAAAGCTGGTGAAAGTTTTATCGGAGTCGGACTGAGGTCGAAGGTGACAAGCCTAGTCTGTCGACAAAGGCTGAGTGGGGGCACGTGTATGTCACACTGGACTGGATGAATCAGAGTCTAACCCACGACCATGTCGGACAAAATGTTCAAATCTTAGGACAATCCGGTCTGAGTCAAAGTCTGAGAAGAAAGTCAACATCTGAGACTGAGTCTTAATTGTGAACACGGAAGACCCACAGAGAATTTCATTTGATCCTTTTCTTTTCGCCCCTTTTGCAAACAAATTGAATTGAGCAAAACCATGCAGAGCTTGACTGAGTAGGAAAGGGAGAAAGAGACCCGAGACTAAAAGTGTCCAATTAAGGTGGTTAATGGCCCACATTAAAAACTCTTCTTGTGTCTTGGGCTTGGCTAAAAGCGTGAGGGCGGACGGCTGAGGTGTAATGCAATGTTACGATATCCAAAATCCAAAGCAATAAAGTTAAAGTTGATTCCGAAACTTGTGAAACGTACCAGTCTGCAGACGCCAGTCACAAGGGACAATATTTGAATGTAACATTCGTTCCATTCTAAGACATTGAAAAAGTTCTAGTAAAAAATTAGCAAAATTTCTAGGCCAGAAATTTTTGAAACTATTTGAGCATGTTTTGTCTAATTGAATGCATTGAAACCTAAGCGTCGAATACCAATGCCAATTTTGTTTGTCTCCAACTGACAATTCCAGAATGAATTTAGTGTTATGGGCGAAACGATCGAGCTCAGGACACACGAATTCGAGTCTCAGGTCAATCCGAATTTCAATTTTATTTGTAATTTTATTTATTTAATCAACCAGTTACTTGGTTGACTGCTATATTGTGTATTGTTTTAATTATTTTTCAACGCTGAACGTATTTGGCCGGAACTTTGGTAAACCGACTGGTCTAAACCCTGAAATGTCAAAACTGAATTTTTCCTGTGCGAACTATTCCTTGTCAGATAACTGCGAACCAGACCTTGTACGATGCAACTTTGGATTATTATTACTATTACTATTACTATTACTGACATTACAGTTTTCAAAGTATTCGAAGGGATGACGAAATGTGTAGAAAAGTAGATGAGACAGAGTAATTCAATCGTAGTATTATCAAAGTATCGAATCAAATCCAAATCCTTTCCGCACACTTACCTCTTTCAAAATGAACATTTTGTTTGGCAAATGCTTGAGTGAAAGCATTAACTATTTTACAATGCCTTTGGCGCCCTTCAGGGCTCAACCCTGGGATCTCGGATCCAGTTCCAATCCCATCATCCTCCGAATCTAATGATGATATAATTTGTTTCTGCTGCTGATCCAGTACTTTTTTCTCCGCCCCACCCTCACCCTCACAATCCCCACTACCCCCACCCCCACCATTTACAATCTCCAAAGAGTTCAATTTCTGTGCATTATTTGGATTATTTCCTCCAATTTCACCGGGAACATCCCTCATTGCTTTGACTTATTAGGAGATACTCCAATACTCTTCTGGGCATCAACTAAAATTGTCGCAAGCACTTAATATTGTACATATAAATATACACGGCTACGGCTAGTTTGACAATATTTAAGCTACTGGACCAGACGCTCGTTTGACGTTTAAAGCAAAGCACATGCACAGTACAGGAAGCACTTTACGGAAGTCCATATGGTTTCCTCGCAGAGTATTTTTTTGTAATAATGCGGTTTTCATTATTCCCTTGAAGCAATGATGGGAAATAAATAACGGGACTGTAAATGTTTGGATGTGGGTTCACGGCACGACAGCAACAGCACGGGCGGATGCGGAGGAACAAATGAGCAAAAAGAAGATCTGCGATCATCGGCGTGTCTAACGTGTGATCTCTGTGAGGAGAATAAACACCTGGTCTCAGTTTTTTAAGGACTCTTTTGAATTATTTTTTCTTAAACCCACCAAGAACTCCTGAGGAGGTTGAGGAATATTTAGTTGGTAGAACAGTTACACATACACATGCACTGATACTGGGTCAGAGTCTAATGTAAATCACCCGCACTAGAAAATGCATGGAGCGCCAAGAAGTTGCCAATTTGGGAGAATGCCATCCATTCATGAATTCTTCATCATTCCAACACTACATGTTAGGAATTTCTTCGTTAAGATTCAGATTCAGCGGTGCTCAAAACTCAGAACCCCAAACGAAGGCGAAATTACTCAAGTTATCAAAACCCCACGCACGCTCCAATATTCACGCATTTAATTTTTTTTAACTCTTTTAAAAATCTTTCAGGACTCAGTGGAATTTTGATTGTAATTGGATCAGAAGCCAATTACTAATTGCTAAACATTTATTAGGAATTAATTTCTGCTTAATAGTTTTAAAAATTCGACTGGGGATACCTGTAATTACATTTTACAAGGGAAGTCCTAGACTTACTAATTTTGAAATTGAATTTTTGTTTTAAAAAACACATCCAGTGTTATTATTTGGACTTTTATGTTGTATTTGAGATGATTTTCATATTTGTCTTTCTGGTTTGGAGTATGGAGTGTGTGTTGTGAGGTGATGAGGAAGAGGGTTGTTGACTGACTGTGCTCCACTCCATGCACTCACTTCTCATGAACTTTTTCCCTTGCTGCTTACTCAGAAGGCCTCGAGCCAAAAAAGTGCACTCAAGCCTTTTGCCTATTGTGGAGAAGTGGCTTTGCTTTTACTTTTCAATTCCTTCCTTCTACACTCCAAAGAAGGACCATCTGCTCACGGCTCTCACAAGGGATCCAAACCAACATCTCACACATTTGTGTCAACAACCACTCGAGGTGTCGAGTCATTTATTTAGATTTAGACTTCTCCAGCAGGTTCTGGCTTTGAAATAGTCCAGAAATCCACCGAATTCAACAAAAGCGATTCTACTATTCAATTATCGTCAGAATCAAAACTAAAGAGTTTAATTGTGAACAAGCCCATGCCAATTTATTGTAGAAACGATTACAGTTGGGTTAACTGTTTTAAAAAATGTATTTCTTAGTTGGAATGTTGTCCTACAACATCGTAGGTATACATTTCCTAGGTCAAATGGGAAGTTAACCCATTCTCTGCGAAAAATATGTGGTATCGTTTGACTACGTCTTTCAGGGTGGTGTCAATCAATGGTTTATTGCATTACATTTTTAGTGTTTTCTTTTATTTAAGAAAGCACGGCCAATATATGTTCAAAATTTAGAGCATAAAATCCTATCAGAAGTGTCGTCCTTTTACCTGAAGTCGAGAAATCGTCAGAATGTAACAAGAACAAAACTTATAAACTTTTATCAATTTATCTATGAAATATGTTGTTAGGTTAACTGACTAATGTCTGTTTAAAACCTCGGTGTGCGTATAAAAGAGTTGGACTGAGGTTGAAGCATGCTCCATGTTTTGTCCATAGAACACATTTAAGAAAAAAAACGATGCAATCTCTCTAACGCAAGATATATGGAATTAGGCACGTTCCGAAAGGAAAGAAATTAAATTGAAACATCAAAATTGATATGTTAGTTCCCCCTGAGAGGTAGGGCTTTAGAGTGCAAAATTGAAATTCTATGAAAGTTACGGTTTTGAGTGAACTTTGGCATGAACTATCCAGAACTATGTTATTTGGAAACGGAAGGTTATAATTTAGGGGTAAACATAAGACTTGAGATTGAGCCTGGTCTACTATATCGACCTAGTAAGAATTCTGACGGTTTCTGATTTCGGAGATGGTAGTAATGGTTCCAGTTTAAGAGGTAAGTAAAAATTCAAGGAAAGTTAGGAGTCTAGGTCTGAGCAAGAAGGTAGTGGTTGAGAATGTCTAAATTCCCGGAAAGCTCAAACTTTCTAGGATTCTCGGTTACAACAAAAAGAGAAAGTCAAAGTTCCTGGAACGTTAAGGTTTAGGGAGAATTTCGGTTACGGTGAAAAGCTCGGAAATGTTTGACGAGGTTAGAAGTGTGTCTGTCCTTCAAGAGTCTTAGCTAGAATATTCAAGTCCATGTTTGTTTTCTTTTTAACTGTCAAGTCTGTTCAAAAGTATATACATACATTTATTTGTTACGCTTGTTGATTGCCTTCCACTCCAAACACACTTGATCATTTTTGTACGAACCGCCTAATTATTTTAACTCATGAAAAGTTAAACTATTTTAATATTCACGGTTCAAGATTATATTCTACAATATACACATACGGAATTGAAATGTAAATAATTATTCTGTCGCTGCTTGTTAAGGAGCGGATATGGTGTCCTACGTATTCCGCGTAAGTTAACATGACGTAGTGTTCCCTTGAAAGATGAGAACACACATGAGACTCCCTTCACCCAGAGGATGAATCCTTCTGGGCTTGCCTACTACTATTACCATTTTACCATACCATACCAGCATTTCTTACCTTTATCGACAAAACACCACCTGGACAATCACTACTACGCTTGCATTTCACACCCAAGAAAATTGAACCATCCTCATCCTCATCCGCCCTAAAAATATTCTTCCTTTCTGGTAAATAAATAAATATCCGTGGTCAACGAACTAATCTTACATAAGAAGTCTTACAAAGCCTTGGCGGATATTTTTTGTTTTGAACCGACCGACCCTGACTTCCTGACTGGTCGTAATAAACAATGGTGGAATTTAAATGAGATAGATAGGCAAAGACAATGAACAAATGATTTTTAATTTTACGACTCTACTTAAATGCGCAGCGTGCATTTCTACAGTGCACAGTGCACAGCAAGTCAACATGAGCATGAGTATGTATGCAATATATTACTTTACGAGAGTAAATTGGTTCAATTGAATGATAAGACGCAATGGACCAGACTGGAAATATTGTCACTACAAAATAAAAATGTCACTGTCATAAACATGTCTTATCAATTCTCAAAGGGAAAGTTAAAGAGATATTTTTAAACCTCAGTAAACTTATTTTGAAGGTTGACTCGTGTTAGAGCTATCACATTACTCATAATTATAATCACCTTGCACGGCAATTTTCTAATTGAATCAGAACAACGGAATTTTGGCCAATCTAGTCCTCGTTAAACAAAAACAGACTCCAATTTACTTAATTGAAACATGCATCCAGACATGACCTCTTAATTTAACCAAAATTTATCTCCTCCTAAATTGTTTACTCAAAATTGCATTTGGACTGCCAAATCAAAATTATTAGAAGCAACCATGCTATCAGGTCGTTGTGATATAGTGAGGGTTCGATCGCTCAGGCAGACAAGGTGTCTGGGTTGCTTTAAAGATGTGTTCCTCCAGTATTGGAGTCAACACAGTCGAATTTGTTGAATTTTTAGTTTTAGATACAAATAGAGTCGGCAGTTTTAGCCAGTTATGAGTCATGGCAAATCAAAATATAGTGCAAATATACATTTTTTAGTGTTATTTCCTGATGTTTTACTTAACCTGAGATTGTTAGCTATGTGCGGCAGTAAAATCTCTGGTGAGTACTGAACTGCTGACTTACTATTTATCCATTGAAATGTAAAAAAATAAGAAAAGGGAGAGATAAAGTTGAACTAAGAGCTTAGTAAAGCAAACGCTGTAAGCTTTAAGGATGATACGAACGACGAAACGGAAGGGAAACGAAAAAGACGTGCACGTTACGACGAATGCGATACAGACTCCTTCGTCGAAAAGTGGCCGCTTTTCGTCTCATCTCCTTCAAGAAAAAGCCAAAGTCAATTCATGTTGGCATGCACGGCAGTGGCAGTGGCAGTGGCAGCAGACCCGGGCATTAAAATGGAAGGGGGAATAAAAATCAATATAAACTTGTGTATCATCACGCGGGGAGCCAAAATTGCCAGTATACGGTAGAAGAAGAACATCAAACAATACAAACTAAACTAGACGTAATCGGAGATATGGGTACCGGTACCTACAATACAAAAATATTTCAGTACACGGTACACAAGTATGAAACGACCCCGCATTATTACTGACAAGGAAACCATTTTTAGGTGAAAACTAAATCACCATAAATGCTAACCAGAAAATCGTAGTAAGATTGGACTGTCAGTGGATTAAATCTCTGTTAGCTGTTGGTTAGCTGTTGGAATCTCTTCAGATATTTCGATAGTGAGCTTCCCGGCATGTTCTCACAAAGGTTACTGTCAATGACGAGCGCTCAACAATTTTAATAGTCTGATCTGATTTTTCACATGAGAAGTGAGTTCCTTGTCAGACTTGTACATTTACAATCTGTCATGTGTTAAAAATAAGAATTTTAGGACGGAAGTGACAAGGCGGGTATTTCATCCATGTCCGTGCCCCCGTCAGTCATCCTCGACTTCAGCGTTATTTTTTTTCTGAACATAGTTTGGCCTTACTTCCATTAAATCCCATCTCTCAACATAACTCTAATCCATCATTATTCATTCTCTCTCATTTCTCAACACTGCCAGTATCGCAGTCTCTAGAAAATGTTTCTAGACCCAAGTTTATGTTGTTTCTAACTTCAAACATTGTATTTACATTAGTCATTTTTACCTCATGCAACCAAGAAATGTATTTTCGCCGCGCCGAGATTTTATTTAGTCATATAATTTTGAAGTACAGTGGAACCTGCCCTAGGCTACCCTGTTCGACTACCAAAAAGTTGGTCGTGTAATACAGGTAGTTGTGACTTGGGTGGGTTATCGTGTCGCATAGTTTAAGATAAAGCCAAAGCTAACGTCCGTTTATCCCGAGAAGTTGGTCTTAAAGCTCAGGTGGTCCCGTGGTCAAGTTTCACTTTATCTATACCATTTAAATTCTAATATATCAATGTAAAATTATGCCGAAATGCAAATACCTGTGTGATTTTATCCAAGAAAATATTTGAATTTCTTATCTCCTTCCCATTGTCATCCAACTTTAGCACTTTAACGGTACAAGTAAGAGAAAGTAGTTTCGCTTTCACCATTAACTTTCACTGAAAAGCTTGTTTTCAGAATAGGAACTCGGGAACCAACAAAAAGCATAAAAAATCGGCTTTGTGGCCAGCTATCGTCGTAGTTGTTTAATGACGTCACAGCGTCGACAGCAAACACTCACTGCACTATTTTGACAATTTTATTTCGTTGTTTTCATTGATTTTCATCTACAGCACTGCTGTTGTTTTCTCTGTTTGGCTTGTGTCGGAAGTCTATGTGTTCCAGAAATGTCAAACTGAATGGCAGGTACAACACGACACAAAATTGTGTGTTTAGGTCTGTCCGTATGTCCCAAATAAAAGAAGTAGTCCTGTCCTGGAGTAAAATGATCAAGTTCTCCTCTCCAGTCGGCAATTCTAGACAAGAATCAAGATGCACTCTTCACCCTTAAACTTTGCGGAAGAGAATGGTTTTTGTTTGATCGAACTTTGTTTAATATAGAGTACGGTTGTGACCCAAGTCTTGGAGTAGTCGGTTCCTGGAGTACAAGGGGAGGTTAATGGCATTAAGGGAATGTGCGCCCGAGAATAGTAATTGGTGAAGAATACTGAATATCCGAATAGGAATAACACGAAAGAGGAAAGTTAGGTGAGAAGAACTGTTTTGTGTGGGGATGAGCTCTGCCTCTCTTGTGCTTTGTGTCTGGACAACTCTGGAGAACTCTGGAGAATCCAATTATGGGCTGCACGGGAGGTTATGGCACGAGTACGGGTGTGGGTGACTCATCTTATGTAACAGGGTCCCACCAACTTATTGCTACCCTTACTAAAATAATATGTAAGCCTACCATATCATTTTCGCTCTCAAATTCCGTCTTAAGCAGCGATTCCATAAGGTGGACAATCTACAATAGTCTGAACTAACGAAACATATAATTGTCAGCTCTAATTCGCAGTTAATAATGTGCGTTCGATAAAGGTAAGTGGACTTTTCCCATCTGATTCCAGCTACAGGTCGTGGACAGCACTTGAGATCGTATGTCATTAGAAATTGTGGCGCACCGCAAGTTTCCAATTTTTCTAAATTTTGCGTGGGTCATACTTCAGTGCCAAAAGAAATGCAGTCCTCATATTTACGACAGTTCATTCTGAAGGAACAAATAAAAACATCTATGTAGATTGTACTGAAAATAATTATGGCTTTACTCACTAAAGCGCAATCGGATAAAGACGTTCAACGCAACCATTATCATAGTTCCATAATTGAGACGACTTTCTAGGAGAGCGCAGGTTAACGGTTTCAGGCTTGATGTTAGTCCCACCATGAATGGGAATAGATTCGCGGGACCTTGTTAGATCTACACGGACCCGAAAACACTCTTCCGGTCCAAACCCACCATCCCTGCCACGCATTTTCTAACCATCCAGTCCCGACTTGGAGTTTATCGATCCAACAGTAAGGAGCCGAAGTAGCAGCCGAATGCCGAACCACGAGGGAAGAATCAAACTGAATGGAGTAGTAGGACTGGAAATAGTGGAAATGGGAAGTGAATCCAGAACTTCAAACTCCAGTCCAAAGTCTCTGGAAAAGTTCCCCTTTTTTACTTTTACTCTGCCGCCGTTCCTTCCGGGCACTCCAACGCCCTGCAGGGTTTCCAAGAGAGGAACACCGAAACGACGACCCACCGAGTGAAAGGCCAAGTTCACTTCTAAGCACTCACGGAAAGTTCATTCCAGGAAATATTGGAAACCAACAGCAAAACAGAAGGTCCGGAATCGGGATTTATGGAATGGAGGGAGTCAATGAAAACCAAGTCTTAAGATCTAAATCTAGTCATCAAATTCCACTCATTCCACTATCTCAATTTTTACCTCCTTTCGCTTTACTGGTCGCATGCGCGTAAAAATATCCCGATTGTAACAATAACTAACTAATTGAATACTACGAAGTATGTCTGGAATGTAAGGTAGTCAGTGAGTATGCAAATTCATGTGTCTATAGCATGATCATTATAATAGAGCTGATATTTCTAAAAAAAACACTGGAAAGGTCACAATTTAAGCGCCACGCCAGAAGTACCCAAACGCAAAAATAGTTTTGTCGTCCGGAGTATTTAAAATATTCAATCTAATTGACATTCACCAAAGCTTATGGTCCACCGTCATATTTTTGGTACAATTGAGCACCCGACATCTATTTCGGATAGGAAAAGTCTGGTCTGCCCTAAGAAAATGTCAAATTGGGAAAATAAAACTGTCGGTCTAACGGAAGCCCCAACATTGGGAGGTGTTAAAGGAAACCTGTACCACAATTACTATTACACTTACTATAAGATGTCAGACTTCTTGGTTCTATCCTCTGGACCAGGTGTGCACTTCGGATAAAATGAGTTAGAATTGGAAGTACTAACGACTGCTGCAGTAATTGTGTATCTCTTCTAAAATTAGACAACTACTTTTTAAGTACCGAATTGATTATATGGGTTAAGACCTTCACAAATGTTCAGGATGACAATATGTACAATTCATTAAAAATTCAGCCAAATCAAACTAGCTTAGCATTTCCAACAAGAGCTGTTTGGTCTCCTTTACTGAAGCTACAGATAGAATAAATACGGTGTTAACCTAATTTGATTTACTATGTTAATAGATCTTAGATGTTGTTTAAACTCTTTACAAAATGTATATCTCACTTATTTTTGCCTCGGACGCACTTAGTCGCCGTTATTCCAACTGATACTAATGATTCTGGGTTACGACCTTTGCAACAATGGACAATCACTTCGGACCGATTAAATGACTGTGCAATATCACACAGATTCTACAAACTTCAGAATGACTCGAAATTAAGCATTGAAATGAAATGTTTCCAGAGGAGTTTGTGGTTGACACTTACCGGGCGTGTTCTTAAATTATTCCAATCGGGCGACTTAAACTAGCCCAGTCGTCGCCTCCATGTGGTAGTAGTAATATCTTTAATCAGATCACTGCCTTTACAACAAAGGTTGCCTCTCGGCACAGTATACAGCCAAATAATGATTTA
>JAQFYE010001253.1:0-24440 GCA_034694305.1 Protaphorura glebata | reverse complement strand
CTTTGATGTTTTTGTTGTGTGGGCTATGATTTTTGATGACTTAAATAAAATTACATCCAATCCAATCCAATCCAATCGTATAAATATGTTCCATGAGTTGATATTGAATTTAGCTGTCGAAAATCCGGATTCGAATCATGTTCATAAAGTAAATTAATTTGCAAAAACACTGATTGGAATGTAAGCTTACGCATGCTGCCTTATCACTCTGGATAACAACAAACTACATCAACAAAATGTGAATGAATTTACAAGAATGATAAACAAGTTCGATATTGACAAGGTCGAATTTACATGTGTACGCAGAATATAAACATTATTGACTGATTCTTTGAATCCTGAATCAACAAACAATCCGTTTCGGCGAATCGAATCAACTCTCGTCAATTTTGTGATTACATAGCTTCGAGAATTAGCATTAATGTGTCCCTCTGTGTAATCTCTGCACGTAGGGAGCAATTATGAGGAAATGAAGATAAGCTGATAACGTCCATTCCTAATCCAAATGAGTCTTCCTGGTAGTAACCGTAACAGAGGTGTCAATTAAGTCCAAGCCATGCGGTAGATAAACGAATGAAATCAGAATGGCGCCAGGCACGGCGGCCGACGGGGAGCATCGCACATGGACGACCAAAAAATTATGTGTCATGCAAACTTTCTTCGTAAATTACTATATGTCATCACCCTTTGATTTGTGAGCACTAAAATAGCATGAGGAGCAAGACTTAATTGGACTTATCTAAATGTTAGAAGATAAATTGATTTTGATCAGCTGGAATCATAATTCTCATGAATTTTATGATCTTCAGGGAAGATATTACTTAAATGTGCATTGGATTGACAGAATGATGACAAGATATGCCAGAAGGTGTCAAAATGTGGTCATTTTAAAAATTGGACAGTCGATGCCAATATTATTTGGAGGTTACACTCAAATACAGGTAGCCATATTGCATGTTGGTGTGCCTTATCATCTATCGTTTTTGAGACTCGGTTCAACTGAAGGAATTCATTTCTGAATTCTGAACGCTTGAATGGAAATGTCACGCAGGGTAGCTTTGCAGAAACATCCAGGGAAATAACAAGACACGGACAGGTGCCATTTTTTTCACATATGCTCGTATTTGACACGCGTTCCCTTCTGTGTGGCTCTTGTTCAAAATCTGTTTGAGATTTAAAATTGATCCTGATCCTCCCTTGTGGTCTTTTTAAGAAAAATGCATGCAATGTACGCTCCTAATGATTTAAACCGGTATGCGGTAGAGTTGAGTTCAAATGCAAACTGTGAGAAATACATGAGATTCTTCATTTTTTAATAACCCTCATGATATGTGACTTAAATTCTATCCCGAGAAAAGTAATGTAAGTAATGGATTCCCTACGCCCCTCATTTATTAAAAATTATTGAGATATATTCCCTTTGACTTTTTTTTAAAATGCATGAGTTGTGAATGTGCTATCCAAATAGGTTTAAAACTAGTTGGAATTATTTAGTATTTGGTATTTATTAATATTTAGGAATGGGTGAGATATACATTTCAATCCTTACAGCTACTGATGGTGGCACATCTCGCGTGCGGCGTGACGCACAAGAATCTTGTGGTGAAATTAAATTAAATCAGAAGGAGAAATATTGAGATTTGAAGTACAGAATTTCATATTTGTGTTGTGACAAAAAATCTCACTGGATCCTAGATAAAATTGTCTGTAAGATGTGTACACCTGACAACCCCAAAGGTTCGAGAATAGTGCCAACTTATGAACCACACTGTACAGAGCTGGACGCCGGAAAATATGTCCAAATTATAGACCACATAGACCTCTGAAAGTGTCAAATGCATTGTGTGCACTTTGTAAGAAAATGTCGCCTGAATGAGGAAATAACAAAATGTGGTTTACAATTACCACACGTCAACGGATAACTTGACGAGAGATCTTACGATATTAACGTGAACAAAATCAAAACATGACATCGTTTCTATGCATGATGGATGACAAAATAGTACTGGTACAATTTTTAATGTTTGTATTATGTTGAAATTTGTTCTCCAAGTCCATTTGTCATCAATTAAATTGCCGGGATAAGCAGTCATTGAAATTCCTCAGTTGGAAATGTTGCAATGCAAAGATGAATTATGGAACCGATATATTCTCTTCCACAAAGTACCAAATATCATAATATGGTTTGACAAAGTTGACACTTAATTGATATTGAATGTCAAATCATTTTACTTACAAATTTATTGTAAATTTGAATCATGATTCATGAACTTCGTAAATAATAGTGGTAGCAATAAATATTTTTTTTTTTTTTCTACCTTTCTTGTAAAAACCAAATATAAGTATCGATATAAATGTAGAGCACAAGAATTTTCTCCGTTTTGAATTATAGTGAAAACTTTCTAATATCTGTAATATTTTGAAACGAATTTCGTTGCGGTTGATCTTGGAGCCTGTAGTGATAATTAATTTTAATGTGATGTAATGTATAGTGCGGAATTAGTAATTAATGTATGATAATAGATGATCGGCTTTTCTTGATATAACTCGCTAGTCATATTTTATTCTAGAACGAATCGACCAAAATGAGAAATTCCAACTACTTATTTGTACTTTATTACTTTTACTAATTACAAAATATGGGTTTGAAGGACCGTATTTGCGAATAAACATTTGCTAAGAAATGATTTATTCAAATTACTTTTTGCATAAATATTTCAAGTTTTCTAATTTATATAAGTTTGCCCATGGTGTAGAATTACGTAACATAAACAAATTCTACCGATTTATGAGCTCTGTTATGGGGTTCAATACGTCGGACTGACAAGGTTGGAGAACTATTATAATTGGTTTTCAGCACTGAAGACTGGAGCTCATCTGTAAACCTTCCACAGGTCAAATGGATGCCTGCCCTTCCACTCCTCCACCATAAACCTTCCAAAGTTTAAAAAATGTATATGTTTTGACCATATAATCTGAAGAATGTCAACTGAGATTGAGCTTATACCGCAGGGAGTAAATGTTCTTTTAATGACATAATTTATGCTTAACTTCAATTCTCGTGTCGATATTTTTGGGTGTTTCTTCGATTTTTAACATTTCTGAAGGTCAGAAAGTAAAGAATGTATTCGTGACTTCCAAGTTAATTTTTTTGTATGTTAGTTAACCACGAATACGAAGTAGTTTTTGGTGGTTCTAAAATTTTCTTGAGTTATGAACACGGTGACAGGGTCAAACTTTTTTTCAGTAAATGTACATAATTGGCACCCACAGTCCAAACTAGACAGACACCTGTGATTAAGCAATTTAAACTATCACAGAGTCACAGTGTAAGTGTAATTAAATTTCCGAATTACCTTGAACACCGTAGTGAGAGAAACAAGTTTGCCATGTACTGAGTAAGTAAATAGTAAAAACTATTATTACCTACGTTTACACTTTACGTTACAAAATACCTTTGACAAATCTTGCAGTTTGTTAAAATGGACACTAGCTCAGTAAGGAAGCACTGAATCAGATTGCCATTAAAATCAATTTTCAACCGTACTAAATACTCAACGTATGCTCCGATACACAACATTAAATTAGTCCGTCCTAGCTGAGAATACATTTCCACATCTCATCATAATCTTCCGAAAAAGGTTATGCAAAATCTGTCAAACTATATTATGGTGGATTTTATCCCATAGCATAATTAACTGGTTTCATGTAGATGGTGGTTGCAATAAAAATTGATTTTGTTTAATATTTGTCCAGGATCGAAACACAGTATAATACAAAATTGTATTTAGAAATAAGAGACATTAAATTATTCATCAGACAGGATGCTCTGATTCCAAACTTTGAAAATTAATCCTTCCTAGTTTCGTTTTCAGATGAAGACATCCAATTCATAATTCGCAGTTGTCATTAATATTTATTTTAAACTATCAATGCAATAAGCTTCATGTTATACAGACTCGGCGAACTCGCTGGTTGCATGACATTCTGAAGAAATTATTATGGTCCGCCGATCATCTTGAAAAATTTATCTTACTATCCAGACACTTTGACACGAAAGCATGATTTAATTTCTTTTATTATACGGTCAATAGTTTCAGTTTATATAGTTGTCAACATTCGGACAAGTTTGCTCACACGTATTTTTATAATATTGATACTTTGTCGATGGCGGTCCGGATATTTGATCATAAATAATTTACTCAGACAATTAAAGGTCATCGTCAAACTATGACCTTGGAATAACATACTGTCTCAATATACATCATTTCTTGCGACTTTACATTTACTTGTACAAAATACCTTAAGACAGAAACTCAGCATGTTCCAAAAATATAAGCGACAATTTAATCGACGTTTTCAATTTTAATTGCCAATTAATAAACTTTCTTGGGTTCAACTTGGTAGTCAGATGTTGATGTACAATGACGCATCATATATCATGAGAAATCGACAATCTTGAAAAATAAAATTTGATTGACAAGGATTGACAAGGATTTGTAATTTACTTTTTTAGATACAAATTTTTGACGTGGTGCTACTAAAATTTTCTTGAATGCTTGAAGAAAACTATGTAAACAATTTGAAAACAGTAAAAACTCACTCAGATCTTCCATTGTAAAATCCAATCCAAGATTAGGAATTCACAAAACAATAAGAACGGTCACAATTTCACTCCAAATTCAAATTGACACAACTGGCACTGAATCAGTTTCGTCAGTAACAAAATTTTATTCAGTTTTATCGAATCCGAATTTCATACAATTCTAACAACACATATAGTGCGATATTGTAATTGACACTTTTGCACAGAAACCGGCAAATGGAAATCGCACTCAACTATAACAGAACTCGCATGCAAACAAAGGCGTCAAATGTTACCTGTTAAAAATGCATCAAATTGCATTCCTGTTTTTGGATAATCAATTAAAAACTGTCAATTGCCAATGTTCTGACAAATGTTTTTGACAGTTCTCGTATGGGTATACATTTTTTGACAGTTGTCAAAGTACAAAGGAACCAAACCGCGCGGCGCACAACTTATGACATAGATCTATTCTATCCGTGCGAAACATCCAGAATATATTTTTTTTGGGTAATTCCAGGTAAAAAAATAATTAGCGTGGGTGGTAAATAGTTGGAGGAATGTCAAAATTAAATGTGTGAATGGTTAGATGGAATGAAATACAATGAATGAGATTTTGTTCTTCCCTCACGGTCAGGAAATTCATGTACGGATAGCCTATCCGAGTCCGAGGAACGAAGGATACCAACTTTAAAAAGCTTTCACTACTTTGCCAGTCATATGTGACACATATGAGCTCACTCCTTGAATTAACCTAACTGACTAACTCATTAACTAACCAGTACCTAACCTAAGGTGAGTTTCCTGTCACTCCTTTCCTACGTTTTCAAGGGCTATCATGTAGGTGACAAAATTTAATTACACTTCAATTCACACACATTAGAACTTATCAGTCAACCCACGTATGGGATTTCAACAGTTTACTGATATGCTATGATATATTACTTAAATGCTAAATCCGGAATATATTGTTACAGAAATCCCTCCACGTCCAGGCGATAATCCAATTCCAACGAAAAATATTCTACAATGACAAAGTTGTCCCACATCGACAGATATTTTTGGGAAAATTTCACATAGTTTGACATGCAGCTTCCATACAACTCAGGCTGTGCGAAAATGTTGACCTTTTTTCAGTAAATGTTGTCAGCAAAATGAAGAATTTTGAAATTCGATTATACGTTGAGGCAGAGCAAAATCAAATGGGAATTTGAACATCAAATGGAAATAACCAAATCATATGAGAGTTTGTAGTGTTTTCCACCCAGTGTGAAATGTTCGTTTTCAGGTAACCAAAACTCCAATAATAGCAATCAACCAAACCTAAAACTATCACTATTTTAAAATCGAATCAGTTCGGCCTAGATCATTATTACGGCCAACCGTACTTTATATGCATTAATGCTTGGGCGTAAATCATTTGAAAATATTGGTTGGATGAGACAATAAACTTTGTTATTAACCTTGTTTTAATGCTTAATTTATATTCAACAGAAAAAAAAGAGTAAAATACTTACTGTTAACTTGAAAACAGAACAAATGTGAAATTCAAAAATAATGTTCTTAACATTCCGAGTGGAATTTATAAATCACCATTTGTTGAAATTAAACTGATACGAATTAGAAGTTGCTCCCATTGTCGCTGTAGCTTTCATTGCTGTGGATCCTAATCCCAATGAACTGGTGCTAGTAGGCTGCGGTTCGACGATTTCTTCGCGCCTAAAATAAATAAATTACGATGTACGGCTGTTTAGAAATTGATTCAAGTGATTAACCAGATATGAATTTTTGCAAGAATATATTAAGAAGGTCAAATAATTATAGAAGCCAAAAGAAATTCTTTGTTACAATTTAGATTGGAACACTTTTTGATTGAAAGCTAATACGAATTTTCAGAAACACATTTGTGCAAGTACTTCGTGATTGAGGCATACGGAGAAAGCTTTTTAAAGAAGTTAAGTTGTTCCATAGCCTTGCAAAAAATGTATACATTTCACACAGAATTTGATCTGGAATTTGCTGAACCGGAAAAATAGCGAATGATGTACACGTATTTAAATGAAAGATTGTTTCTTCGTTTCAATTCAAAATTTTTGCCGGATTAATGGTTGTAAGAATTCCGCACTAAATTAGTTTGAAAATGTACATTTCAATTTTTTAACCAGCTACCACTATTATGAGTAATTATGACAAATATGAGTATAAGAAACTGAACAAAAATAAATAAATCATGAAAGCAATAGGCAATAACTGAACTCACTTTCTTTTAGGGTTGATGTATTTCCCTACTCCTTCTTTATAGACTTTAAAATCTGGTGGTGGACGAGGTTTAGATTTCCCAGCTAAGCGTTCTTGTTCTTCTCCAGCAGCAGCTCGAAGTTTAGCCCGTTCTTCCTCAAGAATGGCATCTACTTCATCAAAGGGGTTCGAAAAAATCTCAGCCTTCATAAATACGATATCTTCAATCGGTCTGTCCTTATTATCAACTTCAATTTTTTCCATGGCTGATATGGTTTCCATTCCCCCCACAACTTTTCCAAATATTGTGTGTTTTCCATCCAAATGCTTACAAGATCTGTACGTGACGTAACTGTACAGACAAAAAATAACAATTAATTGTCAGTTTTAATGCTACCATTAATTTTTGTATAATGAAGTTTAGTTACAATTGAGATTTATTTGTTACAGGTCCAGAATTAGCCATACACAAAATTCCTCTACCCTCGTGGTGTAGATTTGGCTTTATTTCATCACCAAAGGGCTTTCCCCATGCACTTTCTCCGCCGGTGCCTTTCCCCGTTGGATCACCACCTTGAATCTAAAGAATTAAAATTACCAATTTGGTTCATATTCAGTGCCTCGTTTTAATATAATGATTTCTACAGAGATTTCTCAAATGACTCACCATAAAGTGCTTGATTGAACGGTGGAAAATAGTTCCATTGTAATATCCACGTTTACACAAAAGAATAAAATTCTCACAAGCTTTTGGAGCCAAGTCACAGTGAAGTTCAAAATTAATCGGACCACAACTGGTCAAGATCCGTACGTACCCTAAAAACAATAAATTGTTAGAAAATCTCTCTAATAAAAGTCTAATCCGAGGAAATGAAATCTAACATAAAATACACTTTCATTTAGCCAAAATCGTAAACTGAATTTTAAATTATCTGAATCAAAACTGAAATGCATAAAAATTCAAGTAATTATTAGAATACAAACGCACCTTTCTTTTTTACACGCTCATATCGAACAGAATCGACGTCCCGGATAGCTGCTTCATGAACTGTCGTGACGGGCATCGTCGTGGAAGTAAACATAGCCGACACAGCACCAGTGGAATAATGGGCCTGATGAAATCAAAATTTTACTTGAAAAAATGTCATATATATTCAACAATAACTTAATACAGAAGACAGTAATTCCAGTAAGAAATTAAATAATAACTATTAAAAATAATATTATACAACTCACCGCATTGATGGAATTGGCCTTTTCTTTCACAACTTCTATTTTCTCAGGTTCTTTGTAATCGCGATCTAATTCTGCCATAATTTCCTTTGTTCCAAGCGTTGTGGACTTAATCCTAGCTTTGGGGTCATGTCGGGCTCGGACGAGTTCTAAAAATCGAATACAATTTGGTTAAAACAAAGAATTGACCGCATGTATATTTAATTAAATGGTTTGTAGTAGATGTGAACAGTGAACTTCTAGTTTACCCTCATTCTCAATTTTTAATTGCTTTTTGAGATGATGAAAATTTGTGAGGTTGAACTTTTGTAAGTTGTTCGGATCCTGAATAGTGATAAGATCTGTTCTGATGAAAGGTTCATCAGTAAGGAGTTCCTTCCAATTCTTAGTTTTGATATTCAGTTCCTCAATTGCCTGTTTCAGAAAATAACAAATTCTATTAGTGTGGGGGTAGGAAAAAATGAAAAGTTTATTATTTCTCTAACAATTTAAAAATGACTGAGTGCTCCTTGATACCTCTATTTGAGAATTAAGTACAAACTTAAAAAAACTAAGCATCAATTTTAGTTCCATTTATAACTTGCCTCATTGCAAAAGACATTTCCAGTTGTTCTGACGGCCACAATGAAAGAGTTAGGTGTGAATTGCTTGAACATGACTGGACAATGATATTTCCCCTCACTGTTCTTGTGAAATTTAAGTTTCGTCAAAGTCTTTGCATCCAATTTTTCTCCAGTGATTGGATTACATTTGAACTTTTTCAGAAATGGTAGGAGATGGACGAGGTCAAAAATATTTCCATGAGCATCACAATAAGGATCTTCAAATGTCTGAAGGGACAAAGCACAATGATCAAATGGCAGCCTTTTGAACTCATTAGGGTCATTAGCTCCAGCCATGCCGGCTGGGCGTTTTCCTCCATACAAAGTTGCCCACTCTGTACTCGTCAGGTACCTGCAAATAAAAAGTTACATTAATTATTAATTAAGAGGAGTAATTAGTAAATCATAAAATACATTAGTTTCCATTCGTTCCAAGGAAGGTCCCCCAAGTAGTAAGAGAACTGAACTCCAGTGGTTGGAAATCTCCCAATGACTATTATAATTCAATGAATTTAAAATTCAAACTCTCATTTCAAAATCCATGCTGATTTTATCTCAGGGAATATATTGAGCGGAATTTCACTGTATTATTTGAGATTTGTCACCTAACCTCGATTCTAAGAATTTTTTTTTGAACAACTTTGTTTTGAATACAAAAATAGAACAATATTCAAATTATTAATTTGCATACTGCCAAGACCTGCATCACATATTTTTTAAGGTAATTGAAAAGAGTTTCAATGTTTTGGAATATAATTGCACATTCTGGAAAAGATTGATTAACTGCACCGACATTCCTACAAGAGCTAATTTAAAAAATTTTGATTTTAGGAAATAATTCATTTTTGTCAATTAAATGGGAATCACTAATTAAGAAACTATCAAAATTATGTCATTGAACTAAATTTTAGAACGACACTTACATTTTGTCCTTTTGATGCTGTTTCTTCCCCATCTTGATTTATCTGGATCTTCAACCAAATGATTAAAAATTCAGGACCACTGATGACGAATTAGGTTTTGAATCGATAAATGTTCTTTGATTTTGTTTAAAATATGTTCATTTGTCAAAATGTTTTAAAACTTAAGTTGAAACGAAATTAACAACTTGAATCGAAGACTTTGGATTTCAAATCTCGTGTAGGATTTGTCGTATTTCAAACCAGCCGAGTCGTCTCTTGCCCCGAAACTCCACATACGTAGTTTCATAAGAACAACCCAGCAAACAAGACGGGACTCGGTGAAAAGTTGTGATATACATTTTGTAGAGATGAATAACCCAATGATACAAAAATGCTGAGCCTATTGAACATGCAGAATTCTCAAACTCAATCCAACAGTGGTAAATAGGCGTACTATATTTTGTCAGAGACGGCCATGGCTATCATTGACAAATACTATAGTAGGGTGGGCTAATACGCCTCACCTTCGAGCGAGTTTGCTAATTAGCCCCACCCCTTAACTATACATGAGCATGTGACTCTCAAAGCACGCCCACAAATCGGAGTGGGGCTAATTAGCACACCTTCCAGACAAAGGGAAACGTTAACACACGAAACAGAAAGTGTGCTAAGTAGCCCCTATACCTGGGTATATTATTCTCCCTGGGTCGAGATGACGGGGAACAGGTGTGCTAATACGCCCCACCCCCTTAACTACACTACACATCGGAACCTCATAGCACGCTGTGGAAACTCGTCAGAAAAATAGTTAAATATCCCGATTTTCTTGAGCAGGGAAATACTTATGCCCAGGAAATCCTGTAAGACGCAACGCAAACGCAGCGACAATTTGATGTATTTTTATGAATGTCGATTTATTACAAGCAGTCAAAAGTGGTTTCCGCCACATTACTAACAGATTCAAGTGAGCAATAATAATGTAGGTGTTCCAAGTTCCAATCTATGTGGATATTCAGCTTGGTTAGACCTCGGCAGGTCCGGTTGTACCCGAACCGGTCCAGGTCGAACCAGTCCGGTCAGGCTCAGGGTGCACCCTGGCCGATCCACCACTATTGAAACGTAGTAGTTGAGATAAAAATATCGAAATCCAGAAGATATCAATTGTCTCATACATATTTCCAGTGCAGGAAGTAGTTCTTATAGAAGTCTAAGAGAAGTCGTGAACATTTTATTTAAAGGCTCACTACATAACTCTTTCGTGGTAATGAAATGACCGGTTACAGTTTTTACACGAGCAGCCGATCTTTGGGTGACCCGATGACCGATTTGAACTAATAGACTGCTTGGATTCTTATTACTTTTTATTGTTCCGCACGAATCCGGATTTGCCCGGATTCGGATTCGCACTAGTACGGTGAATAAACCTGAGGGTAGCCCGAAAATGAGATGACTCGGATTCGCACGAATCCGGATTCGCGAATCTCGAATCCGGTAAAAGTCGGATTCAGATTCGCTTCCTTCGAACCCGCAAAAGCCGGATTAGAATCCGGATTCGGATTCGAGATTCGAGTCCGGATTCGGATTCGTGCGGAGCACTATTACTTTTTGACTTGTCTGGGGAGAAATCAATTGAGACTGACTGTTTAGTTACACAATCAATTTACGGATAATATTCGACTAATCATACTCCACAGGACGTGCCAAAGCAGTGGGAACGACGTATATTTGTATGTACAGTTTATTGTCGAACGATTTTTCAAATTCCGTGAAATAAATTCCCGCCGGGCATAAATATAAGTTCCCTGAGAATATTCCCGGCAATTTATCGGGAATTTTCCGGGAATATTTCCGGACTCACAACCCTACCCGGGCGATCCCGGTCCGGAATATCCACATGGGTTGCACTATAGCGACAAATTGCAGCTCCGCACATTTCCGTTCATCCATTTACAAAATATTTCCTTCGTTTCAATGGATTGTCCGGAAACTCGAGGCTAACCAGATTGTCTATTTAAGTGTATGTCAGTAAGGAATATAAAGAGCAATAATCCAATCCAGTTTCAGTCAGTGTTTGCAAGACACACCGTTTTTGCATCAAGTAAGTGTAATAACTATTAGTTTATTATTTTAATTAAAAACTTGTACTTATACACACTGCGAGCCTTCAAAATTTCTAAAGTACTAAACAAAAGTTCCTTTAATCAAAAGATGCTGTTTTGTGGATAGTCGAGTTTAAACAATTAACCGGACTGCGAAACCATTAAATGTCTTAAACGGGGCGGGGGTTAAAGACTTCGTCCCAGAGAGCAAGTATTATTCCAGTGAAACTGAAATTGGGCTTCTTTTCTCTTTTGCTTTCCTAGATGAATCCACCTGGTTCGTTCTCGAACCATTGGATATCTGTTGAAGTACTTAATGGTTATATTTTTATTGGTCTAGAATGAAGGCTTTCTTCGCATTGGTCTTCGTTTGTACAGCGATTTCTGTCGCCACCTGCAATTACTATGAACAACAACAACAACAACAACAACAACGAGAACCCGTACCTCAGAAATACCCACCCAAGCAGATAAAGACAACACCGAGGCCACCACCACCTCCTCCACCACAGAAATATCCGCCAAAACAAATCAAGACAACACCCAGAACGCCAATATCTCCACCACAAAATTATCCGCCAAAACAAATAAAGACAACACCGAGGCCACCCCCTCCCCCGCAGAAATATCCACGAAAACCAATAAACACAACTCCATACCCGCCAACACACCCGCAAAAATACCCGCCGAAACAAATCTCAACAACTCCACGATACCCGTCGTATACGGTGGGTCCAGCCCCCGTACATCCGAGTAAAGTTAAACCTCAAAGTCGTCACACATTAGTTAAAGTATATTAATCAGTATCAGTGGACAAAAATGTTTTAAAATATTAAAAATCTTGTTATCTAGCGTTGAAATTAATGTGAGAATGGTTCTTTGGCCGTAATGTATACAAAGTAAAAATTAACTGAATAAAAATCAGTGCCTGCATAGACGAAGCAATCCGAGCTTGACTCAAAATTAATCGGGTCATTGTGCGTCAGAAAGAATTACCAATCGCTGTCATATTACTTAATAATCGATTAAGGCCAATATTATATCGTCTGAAATTGACAAGTTGCATGATGAAAGATGCTCTTAATTTATTATTAACATATCATACTGGATTGTTAGGATATTTCTGAGTCTTTAGAGTCGGTTCACCAAATGGAGTCGGGCAAGACGCCCTGTGGAGCTCTTGCGTTGATAATTATTACTTGTCAAATACTGCGGTTTGGGGTTTGACCAGAATCCTCTCATTTCAAAATTTTCGTAGTTTTTTTCCTCCATCTTTGGTTTCCGCTACATCTTTACTAAAATTCGAAATATCAATTAATTGTTGTTCCATGGCCTACCAGAAGTATTCCTCATTGAATACTTTTGTAGAGAATCAAAAAACTTTAGTCATCAATACCAGAGACGTGAGTACGAACACATAACACAAGAAAATCAAATTCGGTGGTACTGTACCTAAATTCCTACTCCACTGAATCTTTACCCCGCCCCGGCCAGTAAACAAAATAAAATGAATGAAAAGCCTAGAGCTCGCAGCGGTCCGGTCCGGTCCTTGGCAGGAACCGGGACCGACATTTCGGTCCAGTGGTAAGGGCCGGGACCGACCTAGTCCGGTTCCGGGTAATGTTTTTCAATTTGTCCAGCCTTGTAATGCAATTTCCTGTTCAGACGGCTGAGGGAATACATAGTAAAACTGACGAAAGCAATCGTAAAATTATACATACACAACCTAGCTAGAGATAAACATTGTTTTGCATCAAAACTCGGTCCAGGACCGGAACCGGACCGACCTTCTTCGGTCCTGAATATACATGTCCGAACTGGGACCGGACCGGGACCGCTACGAACTCTAATGAAAACCTCCTTACTTATTCTATGAGTTGGAAGTTTATTTTTCTTATGAGAAGATTGGAATATTAAACTGTCGAAATTGTGGTTCAGAATAAGTAAACAAGCTAGTAGTTTTATAGTATTACGTCATGCTTTCTTCATTATTTATGCTAACATGAAGATTATTGTAAATGTAAAAAAAAAGTTCCGTATGACAGAAGGGAAAAGAAGTTCCGCAGAGCATCTTTAAATTGAAAAAGTGATATTTTGGAAGAGATAATATGATATGATACCGATGCCTCTGTACTACATAAGTCATAAGTGTCCAGCAGTGGGATCTGTTTTCCCCACAAATTCGGTAGGTCAAAACCTCATAATCTTTCTCCATCAATAATAGATAGTCCTCGAAACCACACAAGAAGACTTGTGTGAAGGTTTGAAGTTCCAGCAAGGATCCCCCTGTGTAACAAAAATACGTCCTCGAAAGTTGTGTAATTTCACGGGATGAGATTAATATCTGAATTCTGACATCTGATAGTCACGAAGTACACTTTCTGGAACCCGTCCGCTTGGACTGACGCCAGACCCAGACTCACTCAGATTCAACGCGAGGACGCGTCGGAGGGCGGGGCCTTAGAGACTCACAAGGGACAAGACTAGGATATCAACTACAATCTACTCCGTCCTAGTCCAGTCTAACGTTGTTAAATTCTCGAGCATTTAATATTTGAGAATATTCTCGAGAAGATTCTCGGGAATATTCTCGAGAATATTCTCAAATTCTATAGCATGTAGCCCCAAAATTTTTCAATTCATGCATGGACCATTGGATTGGATTCGATTGGATTTTTATTTATTTAAGTCATCAATTCCATAGCTCAAGCAATACAATATAAAAATGTGAATGACAAATGTTTCCGAACTATTCCATTCATAAACAGAGCACAAAGCATAAACAACTGTGCTCGGAGAATATTCTCGAGAATATTCCCGAGAATATTCTCGAGAGAATATTCTCTTACAACCCTAGTCCAGTCTAACGTTGTTAAATTCTCGAGCATTTAATATTTGGGAATATTCTCGAGAATATTCTCGGGAATATTCTCTATGGTTTACAAATAAACCTAGAAGAGTTCCAAAATAACCAGCTCACTAAGCCCAATCTTTCCGGTAGGTCCAAGAACAAGAATCGAAGAAAATAAGATTATATAATTTAGATTTTTGGTACTTGGGTTATTATGGTCAGGGCAAGTCCATCAAATTACCGGATTTTACTTTACAGTTTACAAAAAGCCCTAGAACGGTTAGCCGTACGTACGTTGAACGTATCCTCCCTTGACGTGATAATATTTTATGTTTTACAACAAAATTACCTCCGTCAAGACGGATGGAAGTTAATCAAAACATATAAATGGACTTATATTTGACGAATGGTGAGGTGAATGTCAATTGATTTGTGTGTGTGAAAGTACAGGGAGTCCACGAAAACGGGCACAGTTGTTTGGGTATTTTTTGTTGTTGGGCGGTTTAATCTCATTCCCTGTAATAACTAAGCCAAAACATCATCAAACAAATGTGCGCTTTTTCGTGGACACCCTGTATATTAAATGTCAACACCATAGTCACCTATCTGCTCAGACATAAAATTAATCTTAGTTTTAATTAACGATCATGTTCGTCTCTTTTATCTGTATCATAGTTGCATAGATGTTACGTACACTTATTTAAGTATAGTGAGCGTTTGATCAATCGAAAATCAAGAGATTGTAAGTTCTCACTGAAAACAGTAGGATAAATCTTG
Organism: Protaphorura glebata; assembly: GCA_034694305.1. Taxonomy (NCBI): domain Eukaryota; kingdom Metazoa; phylum Arthropoda; class Collembola; order Poduromorpha; family Onychiuridae; genus Protaphorura; species Protaphorura glebata. The sequence continues at coordinate 9,153 of JAQFYE010001253.1, read as the reverse complement.
AGTATCAAACAAACACGATTTAATAGCGGACGACAAGTGGTAAAATGTTGGATTTGAAAGCTTGATTTGTTGGTGAAGAACGTCCCTTGTCAGTTTAGTTGGTGGGTGGTCCGTTGCGGCGCCACCTCATTCGGGGACTGAAATTACGACGCAGATAAAGAACCAAACGACGCCAAGACGAAAAGTCAGAATTTGTCCTGTTCGTGCGTCGTAGAATTCGAGCGAGGTAGTTCGAAATAACGTTTTAATCGAGTGAAGAAAGTGAACAAGTTCAATTTTAGAAAAACAGATTTTCGAATTAAGAATTTTTCAAGAAAAATGACAGGCAGAAAAAAGGGATCCATCAGATCCAAGCGTCAACGTCTTTCACTACCATCCACCCAGCCTGTAAGTTAGACGTTACGTTACTTTTTTGAAAAAATATTTGATTTTTCAAATTCTGGTGAAGTGATTATTGAAATCAAACCTACCTTGTGGGGTTTTTATTTATTTCATTAAATTAGATTTAAAGTTTCTCTATTTCGTAAGCCGTTTACTAATAATTATAAGCACTTTTGCCAATCTTGCACAGTGACAGTCAATCCACAAAAAGATGTTGAATGTTGCCGTCCTCCGTGTAGGGGGTATTAGTAATGGCCGACCGCCGAGTTCTGTCTATCTCGGATTGCTCAGGCAGGGGACCTCCCAGATTACAAAAAGGTATAAATGCACTTTAGCGGCCTTCGGCCGCTAAAGTGCATTTATACCGTAGATATTCTCCGGTGTTCTTGTGTTTATAGTAATAGTCAAAACCACCCTTCTATTGTTCATTTAACTTGATTTAAATTTAAATTTAAATTTATTCAGGTTGAAGGGAATTCTGCCTCTATACCTTCAGATGCAGATGCAGGAGAGAGTGACCCTGGACCGTTACTTGAGAACAATTACAACCCATTGTTGAACGACTTGGTAATTTTCTATTAATTAATTAGAAATTAGACAGAGTTACTGCTATTTAGACTACAGGGTGCTAACATGTATGTTAACCATAGATGGTATTCTTTGGTTTTGAAATTTCCAGTATGAGCACTGGTTTCCGAAAGTACTGGTATTATGATTCCTTTGCAGCGAAGGTAGTTAAGACGCAGCTCATTTTCTTGAACTTTGGATTAATTCCATAGGGTTCTGAGTTCAAATCCTCCCTCGTACCCAACTTCTTAATGCATTGTGATGCTGCTAATGCTGCATCTTCGTTAGGTACTCAAGATCGAGATTTAATTATGAGAAACGAGGCATCCGAATAATATATCCAGAGAATTATCAACCTTGTTGGTTGATAACAATTCCGTATGAAGCTGAGGATTCGTTCTGTAATTTGAACTGGAGAGGGTTATTAGTTTGTTGGTGAACATACGTATTAACTACCCAGTATATAAATGTTCATATCCTGGGCTGATTGAATTGTGCGGTCTTTGTAATATGCGCCATTTCTTTACAGGTTCTCGACATATTTTTCAAACATGTCGAACCAAAGGATTTACTGGAATGCCGTCAAGTTTGTAAGCAGTGGAACGCGGCATCTAAAGAATTAACCCGTTCCAAGATTGAAATTACCATCTACGGTCCAAAAAAGAAAAACAAGAAAAGGAATATTCACAATTTTGTGAAATTAATGGACTCAAATACTCTTGGATTTCCATTTGCAAAATTTCGACTTGGCTCATTTTATGTCATGGATGCGGTTGGTCAAAGATTTATTCAACTTTTTGGGACATTGGCCACGAGATACGATTTGGCTGCCACTGGTGAAGATCATACGGTTGCAAATGTAGCTGCGTTGTTGAGATCATCTCCAAAATTGGAATCATTTGTAATGCCGTGTCGCCTGATATCCCACCTCGGATTTACCGCCAGTCGGTTGTTTCCTCGAAACCCAATCCTAAAACCGAAACCAACATTTACTTTGTTGAAAACATTCAGCTTGGCTGGGAAGGAGAAGCCTGATGAAAGAAGGAAAAATTGCCCAACTTTTTTTAAAGAGTTTTTTAAAGTGGCGCACAACGTTTCAACTTTTGATTTGCGGGACTCGATTGAATATTATGAGGATGATGAATTAATCAATCCTCGTCAACGGAGACTTACTGATGGAAGTTTGGACGTGCTTAAAGCCCTCGAAAAACTTAAAAGGGAAGGAACAATTGAAAATATGTCATTCTCTCAAGTAACACGCGCTCATTTTGAGTCGCTTAGCAGAATGATTACAAAAGGACTAAAACTGAAGGTAAGACAAGGCATTCATTTTTCGTGAAAGCTCAATGTAGTGAGGTGCTGGGTTTAATGAGTTTAATCCATCAGCCCGGGTTCAATTCCTGGTTGGCCCTCTTCCCAATTCCTTGTATGGGTGAGTTTTTGGCTTTTGGCACTGATCTTGATCCTCAGAGATCTTGGTCTTGGTTTAATTATATGGGTCGATGGGGGCCCCAGAATGACTTTGTTGGTTTCATTTCTGGCTTACGAGGGAAGTATTCGCAAAGTTGATAAAGTGCGAATTTGAACTGAAGAGCTTTATATGACTGTAACAGTAACGAACTTGCTAACGAAAAGGTTTTGTCTCCCATGTAAACTTCTACTACTGGGGGTGTCTTCCTTAGGCCAAATTTAAGCAGCCAACCCCAATTGCTACGAATACTGTTTGTTAAGGCCTTACATTGCTTACAATTTTTGTTTATATTTTCTTTAATTTGAAGGAACTGGAGCTCCATTTTAAGTTGGGCCTGCGAGATTCCTCCAGGTTCAATGTCGTAGAACTGTTCAAGGATACCTTGGTCTCCCTTCGAACCACTCACAATTATAAACTGGATTTGTCTAATTTTCCAAATATTCCACAACTAAAACTCTTGGATTTGAAAATCCCATTCTCAACAAATACAAGATTGAATTGGAACGAATTCAACATCATTTTCCCAGCTTTGGAGACCCTTGGGCTTCATTGTGACATTCATCGTCGTATGTATAATTTTTACGAAATATTAGAACAATATAATGGAGCTGACGCAGACGTTGATTGTTTTCCAAATTTGGAATTGAGAACATTGAGTCTTCGGGGGATCCGGATGATTGGTCAGACATTTGATCGCATTCTCAATGTATTCCCAAGCATAACCGCACTGGAGTTGGACATAAATTTGGAAGGCGGTCAGATTCTTCAGAAAATTTGGACAGATATGCCTGGATTGGAAAAGTTGAGCATTTCTGGTACATTGCGAATGAGAAGTGACATGGACTCTGTCCTTACTGGCATTCCTGTTGACCAAATCAAGGAAATTGAGTCGGGGTCACAGCTGAGGGAATTGGAAGAAATGACCCCGGAAATTAGGAAGGACGCCATCACCAAATTGGTTCAAGAATATCGTACTCTTCCGTCCATTGCGAATTTGGAAAGTAATATTCGATTAACTGAATTATTGATTGCCATTCCTTGTATTCCTGATCTCCCCACTTCCCAATTCCTTGTACAACTGAGCATTTGCGCTGTGCTTGGTTTCAAGACAAGGCCTGTTCTAGAGTAACTTCTCTAGATAAGCAATGTCAATTTAATTCAAACCGTAAAACCCATGAAGCGTGAATTTATGTTGAATAGGTTTAAATTACTATGAGAGTATAAACTTTAATTTTTCAGATCTTCGATATTTGCGCTTGAGTATGACTGAACATTGGGGTCGGACATACAATTCTAATTGTCACCAATTATCTGATGCGAGTGGATATTTGGGTTTATATTCGCTGAAGCACGTCAAACACCTCTTTGTCCAAAATTGCGGGGTAAAATCTTGATAGAAATTTATACTAGTTTCAGAACAATCCTAACTGTGAATATATTTTTATGTATTTTCATTCCGTCTATGTTAGCTCTCCAAGATCTGTTCTGAAATATTGGTGAAGAAACTTGGACTTGACTCTTGGATCATTCGACGAAGGACACTGGACAACATTATTCCTCCAAAAGGGGTTGATCTTTTCCCAACAACCATCATATTCAGAAAGTCTCAAGATTAATACGGCTGGACATATTGTATTTTTCCAATTTGATTGACTCATCTCGATTCATGAATTGTTGAGTTAACATTTTATTGTCATTTATAAAAGTCGTATTAAACGTGCTGTATTAAAATGTTATTTGTGCAAGGAGGTGGACCGGATTCCTACATTGACTACTTGTCTTATCTTTTTACGACATTCTGGCGCTGCTAAAATTCCTTTTCCCGTGACCATCCATCCGAAGTAGAATGTTTGTTTGAATTTAAAGTACAAATTCTTTTCAAATAATTATTTCTGCACATAATTAATCAAAAACAAAAATTGAATTTAAAAATGTTTGGCTTTTACGAATTTAGTCCGTTTCGACATCAGAATATCATTCATACTCATTTTAAGTTCACAAGCTGACCACATCCACCTGTACATTTCGTTGGAGAAAACACAATTTCGGGGGTTTAAGAACGCAGTGAACAGTCATTTTCATCCCGTTATTAAGAATTTTTCGATAAAATTCATTTTTTTTTTATCAAAGTCGGACTTCACGCTAGACTATAGACCAATTAAATTCAATAAAAAATTTTGACCGTCTAAATTAATAGGACAAATAGAAGCTGTAGTTTTGGTCGACTCTAGAGGAATCTAGAAACAATAAAAACAGCCAGTCTTAATTCACCAACAACAACCCCAGAAAGAGTCAACAAAAAAAAACAATCGATGGCCAAATATATGGTGACGGCGAACAGTTTTGTCTAGAAGGAGAGTAAACTGTAAGCTCATTTATTTAGATCTAAATGAACCAGATTGTTTAGCCTCCTTGGATAATCATTCTGAAGACCGTCAATAGTTTGCTAAACAATCGAAGCGAAAGGAAAGTGTGACGTCATTTGATATATTTCACTATTTCGAGGACGAAGATCGGCTGATCGGCACAGGCCAGGCGGCTTTCACTTATTAAAAATGGACTGGGTGAATAACGTCGAATAAATTATAACTCTTTAGAAGAAAATATCTTAAACCAATGTTTTGAACCGATTTCAGCTTCCTCTAACGACGGAAGTCAAATTGAATCATTTTGTTGATTTGGTTATGGATGGAGAATACATTCCACCGCCACCATTCCGTGAGCTCATGTATAAAAGTCTGGCTGACTGCCTCGATTATGAGAGCCTCATGGCTACCGAAGATAACCAACGACGAGTGAATATAGTTTCTTCAAGTTTTCCACGTCTTCAGTTCCAAAGACTTCTGGTGTCATTAGATCACGGTTGGCTCTAATTCACTTTATGAGTACTATATTATGCAATAATTTTTTTTTTCATATGATTAAAAATAATGGCAACCGATAGTTGGTCGGAAAATAAATATTTACATTTGTGAGATTTCCATATATGGAGTGCCCAACATAAAAGTCGTGAGGTTTGAGTGTACGAAATTCTGAATAGGCTGATATTCCTTGCTGAAATACATTTGTCTGGAATGTGATGCAATAAAAAAAAAGAATAATGTATAAATTCATTTCTACAGACACAATAACTAAAAGCGAAACAAACGAATTGACATGAATTTTCTCTAATTCTTAGCACTGACCAAGAATGACGAAGTTACGAAAGTACTAATGAAACGCGGTGATGAGTTCATGAATGCTGGAAATAACCAGGAAGCATTGCACTGCTACTCTTTAGCCCTTTGTTTTGCTCCGACCAATGCAACTAACACTGCTGACATTTATATGAACCGATCAGACATATTATTTGACTTTGGGAAATACGAAAGTGCTCTCATGGATCTAGAAAATGCTGAAATGGGACCGTCGCTTCAAGACCAGGCAGATCGAAACCTAGTGATTGAGTCGAAAAAGATGGCTTGTGAGGATGCGCTCGTCCCACTGTTGAAGGACGAAGAGATCCTTAAGCGAGAAGAATATCGAGATGAAATAATAGGAAAGGTTCATTGTAAAAATCACCTTCCACTTTCGGGTTTGCCAGATTTCATCTCGGTTAAGTATAATAAATATAGAGGGAGATATTTGGTGGCCAGCAAAGCTTTGAATCCAGGTTTTAACTACACATCTCTATTTTTTCCACAAATATTCACTGATTTAATATTAAAATTTCTAATGCTCAGGAACAACTGTATTAGTCGAGGAAGCCTATGTGAGCGTTGTAGTGGATCAGCTGAAATGGCAGACCAGACATTGCAATCGCTGTCTGAAAGAAACTTTGAACCCCATTCCGTGCAAAGAATGTGTTTATGTAAGTAGTAGTAGATTCAGGATAAAACCTGAAATAATAAGTTTTTGAATAATTGAGACCTATCGAATTTTTCCGGTAGGACTGCCAAGTACTCAAATGTTTGTTCTCTTAATTATAGAATATTTATTGCGGCCATCAATGCCGAATTGAGGATAAAAGTCACGGGCATGAGCATGAGTGTCCAATTCTTCCATACTTGCATTCCATGAAAATGGCACGGAATTTCCATTTGTGTTTCAAGGCTATTTGCAAGGCGGGACCGGTTGTTTTAAAAAAACTGTACATGAAATCAAAATCAGTGAAATATGTAGAGGATGCATGGTTTGTCCCGGTAGATGCCACACACACAAATTCGGATCGATATAGCCAAGTCTTGAATATGGCATCTCAGAATCGATTCTTCGACCTCCCATTTTCGGCATGGCTCGCTGTATCTTTGGCACATGCTCTTCGACTCAAGACTACATTCTTCAACACAATTGAAGAAATCGAAAAGTCGGGATTTGAAAAATTCATTGCAGTAATCATTATGCATCACTCGGAGTCATTTCCGTACAATACAATGACTATTGGTGATAACGGGAATGAAGTCACAGATATTAAGGCCTATTATGAGTCTGGTCAGGGTGGCATGATTCCAATTCTCGCTGCAGGGATTTTTACATCTTCAAATCTCATGAACCATTCGTGTGTTCCTACAGCGTTTAGGCAAGACTTACCAGAAGGTCGAGTAGCCATCATAACGAATAAAACATTGAAACCAGGCGAAGAATTATCTCATGGTTATGGATTCGACTTCATGAAGGACCCGATTTGGAAGCGTCAAAATGACCTTTACGAATATTTTCGCATCACATGTGATTGCGTTGCTTGCGTCGAAAACTGGCCTTTGCTCAAGGATATGCGCACTTTGATTTTCACATATGTTTGCCAACCGTGCAAAAACCATATCCAGGATTTGTTGGCCAAGTCACCGATAAAGGAAATCAAACCCAACAAATTCAAATGCGTAGATTGCATCACTCAAAGTGACCCGAATATAGAACCTTGCAAATCGTTGTCATACGTTCTGGAAATTGCCAATGATCTGGTGATTAAGAACAGACCACTAGAAGCACTTCCACTCCTTACAGAGTGCATCAAAAATTTCGAAAAAGATCGTCAACCATCATCGCGCCTTATCTTTGCTCAAACACGACTCATGGATTCTTATAATCTCATTACGAACACCATAAAACATGGCGAGGTCGAGACCCAAATGACCCTATACGAACAATTGGTGGACAAAATGTTTAACTTTAAGGAAAATTACTGTTCCATCTTTTAAATTATTATGAAATAAATCTTGTAAAATACATGATAAATATTGTGATAAAAATACAATGTCATCCAGCTATCTGATAATAAAATATTTGGTTTGTATTAGAACAACATGATTTTACTTTCTATATACCGAGAGAGAACGTTATAATGAAACATTTATTCTATACCCTGGCTAATAGGTTACTATATACCTAAACGTATTTCAATCGAAAATACTTAATACCAGGATGCTTACATATGTATATGAAATGTTATGTTGTGATCACGCGCAAAATGTGAAATCTTTGATTTCTGTCACTCTTGCCTATACTATGGGGTCAAGAAGTTGGTCCACCTCCAATGTCACCACGTAAATTCGACGCTGGACAATTAAACAAAACTTCTCTTTCCCCAAAATGAGCATGAACTACACGTTGAAAGGAATTGGTTGTCAAGAAAATTTGGGTACAACAATCAAGACTTGTCAATCACTGAAATGAACTGAATTATCAGTAATGATACCATTCACCTGCAAGGCCAGGGCGTAAGTGTCATATGTTTCGCCAGTCTAAGTATTAATGGGTACATGTGTGGTTATTAGTTGGTATATGTGAATATTACTGGTACATGATGAATATCGGCGTAAGTGTCATATTATTTGCTGTATATATGTACAACGCGTCTGTGGGAGAGTGGGAGGCCCCAGTTTACGCCCCATCTTCACCACGACTCTAAGTAAAGTTCTGTTGTATGATTGGAAGAGAAGGAAAACAGAGGCGTCACCCGCGTGTCCGAATTCTCTCTGTGTAATATCGTTCTACGACATTCTAGAAAAAAAAAGACGCGGTTCTCGAACTCTTATTCCCACAAGTTGAGTCGCGCAGACAAGAAGTCAGCCATTGTTTTTCTAGTAGCGTGGTGAATCAGAAATGTAATAATTTGTCAGTTTTCGAAGGTTTTTGATTATTAAAAGTATTGTTGAAAAGTGGACTATTTTCCTGGGTTGACCAAGCAGTTATTGAATAGAAAAGAAAGTGTCAGGAATAGTCATAGGCTCCAGATGAGTTTATTCCGTAACTCACAACACTTCGATACATTATTTTGAGCAGTTATTATATTGGGTAGATATTTTGGGCTGTTCCTAAATTGAGACTTGATAAATTGATCATCTGTGGATACAATTTGGAACTCAGGGGGAAGTAGATCTACTCAATTTAATACAGGGAATTCTGGAGGACTTTTGTTCTAATTGAATTATTTTTAATCGGTGCTTTTAGCGAATAGATATAAGTTCAGATTTCTCAAGTCTTGTGTGTATTTCGAATCGGCCCAGTGAGAATCTGACAAGTTCTGACATCTTAAAATGTCTTCAATATGGGTGAGGAGATAATGTCTGAACGCAAATTACAGATACAATATAGCTCTGACTTAATACACGAATTAGAATCTGTCCCGTCCAGCCAACATAGTGTAGTGCATGGGAATCCGGTACTACATGAATAGAAGCTTAATTGCTTCGGCTGGACAATCTGGATGGGTCGACGATGTATGGGTTTTTACAATGGAACGGGCAGGAGATTAT